>CAUYQU010013480.1:0-64327 GCA_963574635.1 Cheracebus regulus | reverse complement strand
GACCCAATAACGCCAGACATTATAATTTAAATATTTTTTTTTTTTTTTATTTTTTTTATTATTTTTTTTTTTTTTTTTTTTTTTTTTTTTTTTTTTTTTTTTAGTAGAGATTAGGTCTCGTGACATTGCCAAGGCTGGTTTCAAACTCCTGAGCTCAAGTGATTTTCCCACCTCAGCCTCCCCAAGTGCTAGGATTATAGGCATAAGCCACCACACCTGACTAGTATTAGTTCTTTAAAAGTTTGGTAGAATTCAGCAGTGAAGCCATTAGGTCCTGAGTTTTTCTTTGCTGCGAGACTTTGTATTATGGCTACAATCTCTTTACTTGTCATTGGTCTGTTCAGGGTTTATATTTCTTCACAGTTCACTCTTGGTAGGTTGTATGTGTCTAGAAATTTATCCATTTCTTCAAGGTTTCTGAATTGACTGGGATATAGTTGCTTATAGTAGCCTCTAATGATCCTTTGAATTTCTGTGGTATTGATTGTAATGTCTCCTTTTTCATATCTGATTTCATTTATTTTGATCTTCTTTTTTTCTTAGTCTGGCTAAAGTTTTGTCGATTTTGTTTATGTTTTCAATAAACCAACTTTTTGTTTCATTGATCTTTTGTATTTTCTTTGCTTCAATTTCCTTTATTTCTGCCCTGATCTTTTTTATTTCTTTTTTTCTACTAACTTTGTGTTTGGTTTGTTCTTGCTTTTCTAGTACTTTAAGAAGCATTGTTAGGTTATTTGAAGTTTTTCTTCTTTTTAATGTAGGGACTTACAGCTATAAACTTCCCTTTTAGTACTGCTTTTGCTGTATCTCACAACTTTTGATATGTTGTGTTTCCATTACTGCTTGTTTCAAGAAAATTTTCAATTTCCTTCTTGATCTCTTCATTGACCCACTGTTCATTCAGGAGCATATCATTTAATTTCCATGTGTTAGTATAATTTCCAAAATTCCTTGTTACTGATTTCTAGTTTTATTCCACTGTGGTCAAAGAAGATACTTGATATTATTTCAGTTTTTTTTTTTTTATCTTTTTTTTTTTTTTTTTGAGATGGGAGTCTCACTCTGTAAGCCAAGCTGAAGTGCAGTGGCACAATTTCTGCTCACTGCAACCTCTGCCTCCAAGGCTCAAGCGATTCTCGTGCCTCAGCCCCCGAGTAGCTAGGACTGCAGGCGCATGCCACCATACCCAACTAATTTTTATATTTTAGTAGAGATAGGGTTTCACCATGTTGCTCAGGGTGGTCTTGAACTTCTCAGCTCAGGTGATCTGCCTGCCTCAGCCTCCCAAAGTGTTGGAAATACAGGCGTGAACCACGGTGCCCAGCCTATTTCAGTTCTTTTTTTTTTTTAATGTTTTAAGACTTGTCTGTGGCCTAACATATAGTCTATCCTTGAGAATGATTGATGTTCTGAGGAAAAGAATGTGTATTCTGCAGTCATTGGATGAAATGTTCTGTAAATATCTATTAGGCCCATTTGGTCTATAGTACAGATTAACTTCAATGTTTCTTTATTGACTTTCTCTCTGGAAGATATGTCCAATTTTGAAAGTCAGATGTTGAAGTTTCCAGCAATTATTGTATTGGAGTTTGTCTTTCTTGTTAGCTCTAAAAATATTTGCTTTCTATATTGGGGTGCTCCAGTGTTGGGTGCATATATATTTGAAATTGTTATATACTCTTGCTGAATTGAATGCTTTATCATATATAATGACCTTTGTCTCTCTTTTTTTTGTTTTTTGTATTTTGTTTGTTTGTTTGTTTGTTTTGCTTTGTCTCTTTTTATAGTTTTTGTCTTGACATCTATTTTGTCTGATATAGTATAGTTACTCCTGCTCTCTTATGGTTTCCATTGGCATGGAATATCTTTTTCTATCCCTTTATTTTCAGGCTATGTGTATTTTTAGAGGTGAAGTGTGTTTCTTGTAAGCTACAGATAAATAGGTCTTTTTATTTTTTTGTCCAATAAACCACTCTGAGTCTTTTGATTGGAGAGTTTAGTTCATTTACATTCAATGTATTATTTATAAGTAAGGACTTACTATTGCCATTTTGTTATTTGTTTTCTGGTTGTTATTGTGGTCTTCTTGTTCTTCTTTCCTTCTTTCTTGTCTTCCTTTTATTGAAGGTGATTTTCTCTGGTGGTATGTTTAATTTGTTTCTTTTTACTTTTTGTGTATCTGTTGTATGTTTTTTGATTTGAGGTTACCATGAAGCTAGCAAAGAATATCTTATAACCCATTATTTTAAACTGATGATGACTTAACACTGATTGCATAAACAAACAAGCAAAGAGACAACTAATAAAACCTCTACACTTTAACTTCATTCTCCTGCTTTTTAACTTTCTGTTGTTTCTCTTTATGTCTTATTGAAGTCTATGTCTTGAAAAGTTGATGTAGTTACTATTTTGATCAGTTCATCTCATAGTCTTTCTACTCAAGATATGAGTAGCTTATACACTACAACTGCAGTGTCATAATATTCTGTTTTTCTGTGTACTATTACCAGTGAGTTTTGAACCTTCAGATGAGTTCTTACTGCTTATTAATGTCCTTTTCTTTCATGTTGAAGAACTCCCTTTAGCATTTCTTATAGGACAGGTCTGATGTTGATGAAATCTCTCAGCTTTTTTTGTCTGACAATGTCTTTATTTCTCGATGTTTGAAGGATATTTTCACTGGATATACTCTTCTAGGATACAAGTTTTTTCCATCAGCACTTTTTTCTGCTACAGAGTCTCTCACTATCACCCAGGCTGGAGTGCAATGGCACCATCTCAGCTCACTGCCACCTCTGCCTCCTGGGTTCAAGCAATTCTCCTCCCTCAGCCTCCCAAGCAGCTGGAATTATAGGTGCCTGCCACCACACCCAGCTAATTTTTTATATTTTTAGTAGAGATGGGGTTTTACCATGTTGGCCAGGCTGGTCTTGAACTCCTGACCTCAGGTGATCCACCCGCCTCGGCCTCCCAAAGTGCTAGGATTACAGGTGTGAGCCACCCCACCTGGCCCCATCAGCATTTTAAATATGTCATGTCACTCTTTCCTGGCCTGTAAGGTTTCCACTAAAAAGTCAGCTGCCAGACATATTGGACCTCTCTTGTATGTTATTTGTTTCTTCTCTCTTGCTGCTTTTAGGATCCTTCCTTTATCTTTGACCTTTGGGAGTTGATTATTAAATGCATTCAGGTTAAATCTGTTTTTTACTTCTTTTTTTTTTTTCTTTAAACTGCTCTGCTGTGTGTTCGTTCAATGTTTTTGTCTTCTATAACCTTCTTGTACTTGGATATTGATATGTTTCTCTAGGTTTGGGAAGTTCTCTGTTACAATCCCTTTAAAGAAAATTTCTATCCCTATACCCCTATGTCTCTCTACTCTTCTTTAATGCCTATATATTTGCCCTTTTGAGGTTTTTTTTTTTTTTTTTTTTTTCGAAACAGGGTTCCTCTCTGTCACCCACGCTGGAGTGCAGTGGCTCAATCTTGGCTCACTGCAACCTCTGCCTCCTGGGCTCCAGTAATCCTCCCACCTCAGCCTCCCAAGTAGCTGGGACTACAGGTACCCTGCTAATTTTTGTATTTTTTGTAGAGGTGGGGTTTTGCCATGTTGCCAGCATGGTCTCAAACTTCTGGGCTTAAGTGATCCACCTACTTTGGCCTTCCAAAATACTGGGATTATAGGCATGAACCACCATAACCAGTCTGAGGCTATTTTCCAAATCTTACAGACATGTGTCATTGTTGTTTATTCTTGTTTCTTTTGTCTCCTTTGAGTGTTTATTTTCAAATAGCTGGTCTTCAACCTCACTGATTCTTTTTTCTGCTTGATCAGTTTTGCTGTTCAGAGACTCTGATACATTCTTCAGTATGTAAATTGCATTTTTCAGCTGCAGAATTTCTGCTTGATTCCTTTTAATTATTTTAATTGCTTGTTAAATTTATTTATTTGTTTATATTTTTTTCTTGTTTCCAATGGGGTTGAGTCTTTATTAAATTTGTCAGATGGGATTCTGAATTCCTTCTATGTGTTATTGTGAATTTTGTTGAGTTTTCTCGAAACAGCTATTTTGAATTCTCTGAAAGGTCACATATCCCTGTCTCTCTGGGATTGGTCCCTGATGTCTTGTTTGTTCATTTGGTGAGGGTTTGTTCATTGTTCATGTTTTCCTAGATGGTCTTGATACTTGTGGATGCTTGTTGGTGTCTGAGCATTGAAGAGTTAGGTGTTTATTGTAATCTTCACTGTCTGGGCTTGTTTGTACCTGTCCTTCTTGGGAAGGCCTTCCATGTGATATGGTTTGGCTGTGTCCCCACCCAAATATCATCTTGAATTGTAATCTGAATTGTAATCCCCACATATCGAGGGAGAGACTGGTGGGAGGTGATTGGATCATGGGGGCAGTTTTCCCCATGGTGTTCTCATGGTAATGAGTGAGTTCTCACAAGATCTGGTTGCTCAATAAGTTTCTGGTGCTTCCCCCTTCACTCTCTCTCTCTCCTGACACCATTAGATGTGCCTTGCTTCCCCTTCATCTTTAACCATGATTGTAAGTTTCTTGAGGTCTCCTCAGCTGTGGAGAACTGTGAGTCAGTTAAACTTCCTTTCTTTATAAATTACCCAGTCTCAGGTAGTATCTTTATAGCAGTGTGAAAACAGACTAATACAAAAAATTGGTACTGGGAGTTTGGGGCACTGCTATAAAGATAACTTGAAAATGTGGAAATGACTTTGGAACTGGGTAACAGGCAGAGGTTGGAACTGTTTAGAGAGTTCAGAAGAAAACAGGAAGATGTGGGAAAGTTTGGAACTTCCTAGAGACTTGTTGAATGGTTTTGACCAAAATGCTGATATTGATATGGACAATGAAGTCCAGGCAGAGGTAGTCTCTGATGGAGATGAGGAACTTACTCAGAACTGGAGCAAAAGTCACTCTTGTTATGCTTTAGCAAATAGACTGGTGGCATTTTGCCCCTGCCCTAGAGATCTGTGGAACTTTGAACTTTCGAGAGATGATTTAGGGTATCTGGCAGAAGAAATTTTTAAGAAGCAAAGCATTCAAGGTGTGACCTGGTTTTTCCTGAAAGCATACAATTATATGCGCTCAAAAAGAAATGGTTTGAAATTGAAACTGATGTTTAAAGGGGAAACAGAGTGTAAAAGTTTGGAAAATTTGCAGCCTGATCATGTGGTAGAATCCCAACTACTCAGGAGGCTGAGGCAGGAGAATCGCTTGAACCCAGGAAGCAGAGGTTGCAGTGAGCCAAGATCACACCACTGTACTCCAGCCTGGGTGACAGAATGAGACTCATCTCAAAACAAACAAACAAAAAACAGTTTTCTGGAGAGCTGTATAAATTTGCATAAGTTACAAAGAGCTGAATGTTAGTAGCCATGACAATAGGGAAAAATGTCTCCAGGGCATGTCAGAGAACTTCACAGCAGCCCCTCCCGTCATTAGGAGGGATAAAGGGGTTTGTGGGCCTGGCCCAGGGTCCTGCTGCTCTGTGGATCCTGAGAACCTGGTGTCCTATATCTCAGCTGCTCCAGCCAGCTCCAACCATGGCTAAAATGGGCCAAGGTACAGCTCAGGTCATTGCTTCAGAGGGTGCAATCCCCAAGCCTCAGTGGCTTCCATGTGGTATTGGGCCTGGGAGTGCACAGAAGATAAGACTTGAGCTTTGGGAACCTCTGCCTACATTTCAGAGGATGTATGGAAAAACCTGGATGTCCAGGCAGAAGTCTGCTGCAGGGGCAGAGCCCTCATAGATAACCTCTGTTATAGCAATGCAGAAGAGAAATGTGAGGTTGGAGCCCCCACACAGAGTCCCCACTGGGGCACTGCCTAGTGGAGCTGTGAGAAGAAGGCTACTGTCCTCCAGACCCCAGAAAGGTAGATCCACTGACAGCTTGCACCATGTACCTGGAAAAGCCACAGGCACTCAATGCTATCCCATGAAAGCAGCCACAGGGGCTGTACCCTGCAGAGCCACAGGAGCAGAGCTGCTCAAGGCTGTGGGAGCCCACTCCTTGCACTGGCATGCCCCAGATGTAGACATGGAGTCAAGGGAGATCATTTTGGAGCTTTAAGACTTAATGAGTACCCCACTGGGTTTTGCACTTGCATGGGGCCTGTGTCCCCTTTGTTTTGGCCAATTTATCCCATTTGGAATGGAAACATTTACCCAATGGCTATAACCCCATTGTATCTTGGAAGTAACTGATTTGTTTTTTATTTTACAGGCTCATAGGCAGAAGGGATTTGCCTTTTCTCAGATGAGACTTTGGACTTGGACTTTTGAGTTAATACTGAAATGAGTGAAGACTCTGGGGGACTGTTGGAAAGACATGATTAGTTTTGAAAGTTAAAAAGGACATGAGATTTGGGAGGGGCTAGGGTGGAATGATATGTTTTGGTTTTGTCTCCACCTAAGTTTCATTGTGAATTTCAGTCCAAATTGTAATCCCCACATGTCAAGGGAGGGACCTGGTGTGAGGGGATTGGATCACAAGGGCAGTTTCCCCCATGGTTCTCATAATAGTGAGTGAGTTCGCATGAGATCTGGTTGTTTGATAAGTGTCTGGTGCTTCCCTCTGTACTTTCTCTCTCTTCTGCCACCATATAAAATGTGCCTTGCTTCCCCTTTTGCCTTTTGCCATGATTGTAATTTTCCTGAGACCTCCCCAGTCATGCAGAACTGTGAGTCAGTGAAATCTACTTTTTAAATAAATTACCCAGTCTCAGGTAGTATCTTTATAGCAGTGCGAAAACAGACTAATAACACCATGTATTTAAAGGGACTTAAGTGTTATGATCTAAGTTTTTGGTTACTGCAGCCAGCATTACAGGGTATCCCAAGCCCAGTAACACTATGGCTCTTGTAGACTCATAAAGGTGTCACCTTGGTGTTCTTGGATAAAGATCCAGAAGAATTCTCTGTATTACCAGGCAGAGATTCTTGTTCTCTTCCCTTATTTCTTCCCAAACAAATGGAGCTTCTCTCTCTGTGCTGAGCTGCCTGGAGCTGGGAGAGGGGTGACACAAGCACCCCTGTGGCCACTACTACTGGGACTGTGCTGGGTCAGACCCAAAGCCAGAAGAGCACTGGGTCTCACCCAAGGCCTGCTGTAACTACTGCCTATGTTTGTTCAAAGACCTAGGGCTCTACAATCAGCAGCTGGTGAAGCCAGCCAGGTTTTTGTTCTTCTCTTCAGAGTGGCATGTTCCCACCAGCCCTGGGCAGGTCCTGAGATGCTGTTTGGGAGCCAGGGCCGGGAGTCAGAAACCTTAGGAATCTACCTGGTGCTCTATTCTACTTCAGCTGAGGTGGCATCCAAGACACAAGACAAAGTCCTTCTCACTCTTCCCTCCACTTTCCACAGGCAGAGGAGTCTCTCCCTGAAGCCACCCACCACCACCCCAAGACCATGGCAGGTACTACCTGGCTACTGCCAGTGTTCACTTAAGGACCAAGGTCTCTTTTCAACTTGTGGTAAATGCTGCCAAGCCTTGGACTCTCCCTTTAGGGCAGTGGGCTCCCTTATGGCCCAGAGCAGGTCCAGAAATGCTGTCTAAGAGCCAAGGCCTAGAATCAGGGACCCCAAGATCCCGTTTGGTGCTCTGGCCAAGCTGGTACCTCAGGTGCAAGACAAAATCCTCTTTCCTCTTACCTCTCATTTTCTCAAGCAGAAGTCTCTCCCTATAGCCAACACAGCTGGGACTGTGCTGGGCCATACCTGAATCCAGCAAGTCTGAGTCTCACTCAAGGCCCATGGCAAGTACTGCCACTGCTGATTATTTAGGGCCCAAGGGCTCTTCAGTCAGCAAGTGATTAATCCTTCCAGGACTGGGTTCTTCCCTTCAAGGCAGCAGGTTTCCTTCTGGCTCAGGGTGTGTCTAGAAATGTCATCCAGGAGCTGGGGCCTTGAATGGGGGCCCCAGTACTCTTCCTCATTCCCTCTCCTACTGTGGCTGAGCTGGTATCCAAGTGGCAAGAAACATCTTCTTTATTCTTCCCTGTCCTTTCCTAAGCAAATGGAAGGAGTCTCTCCCAGAGCTGCAAGCTGTGCAGCCTGGGGTTAGGGGAGGGGTGGCACAAGCACCCCCTTGGCTGCCCTAGCTGGTATCTCACTAGGTCACATGCCTCCCAAGTCTACTGGCTTCAAGCCCAGCACAGTACCAACACTTGCCGAGGAATTGCAGTTCTTGTGGCCTAGACTGCCTTTCAAATTTATGTAGGTCCACATGAGCACTTTAGTGCATGGTGGCAAGGCTTGCAAGGACTCAGGTTCTGACTGCTGGGATGGGCGATTCCCTTCTGGCTAGGGCTGATCTAAATGCTCCTCCATGGGCACCAGCAGAGTTCTGCCTGGTGTTGCTTTCCACTGTGACAGGGCAGCACTGAATTCCAATGCAAAGTCCCACAATCACTGTGCTCTCCTTCTCCCAAGCTGACAGATTCTTTTTTGCATACCATGCAGCTGCTGCTGGGGGATGGGGAAGAGGTGGTATCTGCGGTTCAAGACTGTCTTTCCTACCCTCTTCAGTGCCTCTTTCAGTGATAGGAAGTTAAAGCCGGGTACTATGATTACTCATCTTTTTTTTATGAAGGTGCTTTTGTGTATGGATAGTTGTTCAATTTGGTGCTCCTACACAGAAGATGATCAGTGGAGGCTTCTATCCAGCCATCTTGCTCCTCTGGAAAGTGTTTTGAAAATTTCCTATGGAAGCTTGACTTTCTGGTACTTTCTAAGGAATAGGTTTTCCTTCTTATGAAAAAGAAAGATTTTATTATACTTGTGATCACTGTTTTTAAACAAGCTCTGTCAAATGTAACTGCATCTTTCTATGGAGGTACTCACATGTTTGTAATCAGAGAGTATAAATAACAATTGCACATACCATCTTTATACTTCAGGATCTCCATGGCAACCCCATCTCGCTCCCTTATAGGTAGACAGAGACATGTGATTTGTTCTGGCCAGTGTTCTGTGAAGAGAGGAGTCATTCCTGGACTGAGGTGGTGAAAAGTTCACGTGTGATTGCCTCTCTTCCTCTGCTGGGGGACTAAGGTGGCTGCCTGTTCCAGACAGTATAAACACAAGGTGTCAAAACCTCTAACACCATAGGTACACAAGTAACTGAAACAGACTTTTGTTGTATTGTATTAGGCCACTAAGATTCAGGGCTTATTAGCTACCTCACTCCTTATAATCAGCGTCTCCTGGTTTTTCATATCTATTCACCATAAGTAACATTTTAAGTTAAACTATTTAAGTAGATGTATATTAACTACATATACAGATGTATACATCTACCAAAAATTATGTATATATTGTGTATATTGATATGGTTTGACTGTGTCTCCACACTAATCTTATCTTAAATTGTAGCTCCCATAATACCCATGTGTCATGGGAAGGAGGTAATTGAATCATGGGGGAGGGTCTTTCCCATGCTGTTCTCGTGATAGTGAATAAGTCTCACAATAGCTCATGCTCTCTTTGCCTGCTGCCATGTAAGACGTGTCTTTGCTTCTTTGCCTTCTGCCATGATTGTGAGGCCTCCCTAGCCATGTGAAACTGTGAGTCCATTAAACCTGTTTCCTTTATAAATTACCCAGTCTTGGGTATGTCTTTATTAGCAGCATGAGAACAGACTAATACATATATATAATATATAAATTATAAATGTAATAAGCATGTATGTATTATATACATCAACTAAATATATTAAATATATATATAATATATTCTCCATACCTCAGCTGTGACAGCTATTATCATTTTGATTCATATGCTGCCAGACTTTTTCAATATAAAGTAAGGTATGAAAGCATTCAACAACTAGGTTTCATATGGCAACTTTGTCACCAGTGTCAAGCTTTACCTTTATTAACTAACTCCAAATCCCCAAAGTAGAGTTAAAAGTTTGTTCTTTAAAATGTTAAAATATTGAAGTTTGTCTTCCACATTTTGCTCAGAGTGAAACTGCCTTATCTCTCTTTCTTCTGCCTCAAATGGTTATTTCTTCTTGGATGAGTAGAGTTGATCATTGAGAGGGCAAGAGAGACTTCAGTCTCAGTGCCTCTTCACAACTGCTTCCTTTTGCCACAAAGGTTGAAGAAGGAAAAGAAAGAAAATTCCAAAACACAATGTCCCAAGTATAACTCAAGCAGAAAGAGGAGCTTTTCCAATGTACTCTTCTTAGTTTCCCCACCTCCCACCATCTTGTTAACCTTTTCTTTTTCTTTTCTTTTTTTTTTTTGAGATGGAGTCTGGCTCTGTCACCCAGGCTGGAGTGCAGTGGCGTGATCTCCATTCACTGCAACCTCTGCCTCCCGGGTTCAAGCCATTCTCCCACCTCAGCCTCCTGAGTAATCCTGAACTGGGATTATAGACATGCATCACCACACCTGACTAATTTTTCTATTTTTAGTCGAGGTGGGGTTTCACCATGTTGGTCAGGCTGGTCTCAAACTCCTGACCTCAGGTGATCTGACCGCCTCGGTCTCCCAAAGTGTGGGGATTACAGGCGCAAGCCACTGCACCCGGCCTTGTTAACCTTTTCAACTAGACTACTATAGTAGATAATATTGCAGTCTCACAATTAATCTGTTTTTCCAGCCCACAGGTTACTGTGGACACTCCCCATGCACACTGATGGCTTCCTGCATCTCTCTATGCTTTCTGGTTGATTAAGCATGCTGAAAATGTCTGGGAATTAAGAACCTCGGAAAAATACTCAGGACTTCCGCTTATGAGGGATAAGAATAAATAAATACATAAATCCTCACTTAATGTCATCAACAGGTTCTTAGAAACTGTCACTTTAAGCAAACAACATATAACAAAACTGATTTTCCCATAGGCTAATTGATATAAACAAGAATTAAGTTCCTATAGCCTATTTCTGGTCTTCAGAACCATGACCAAACTTCTGAAGACCCAAAACACTTGTAATATTAAACATTGAAATAAATATGAACCATACATACATTTAACAAAGATCAACAAAAATCGGTAAGATAATTATTTTACCCAATTTTTGGCGCATCAGTGAGCGATGACAGTTGTAGTAGTGGTGGGTTAAATCAAGGAATAAGTGTATGCAAAGCAAACATTGTAAGGAGCATCTCCTACCACCACGCAGTTCAAAACCAAACAATCATAAATAGAGCAGGCTCACTGAGCGCTTTTGTACCACATCTTTTATTGATTGTTGTGGACTTTATGAATTTTTATTTGACAACAATTTGTATTCATTTTCCAACCTGTTTATTCTAATTCAGGGTCACAAGTGGCCAGGCCTATCACAGCAGCTCAGGGCACCAGGTAGGAACCCACCTTGACCAGGCGCCATCCCATTGTGGGCGGCACTCACACACCCATACTCACCCAGACTGGGGCCACGTAGACATGCCAGTTCACCTCATATGCACAGCTTTGGGATGTGGGAGGAAACTGGAGTACCTGGAGAAAACCCACACAGACTCCACACAGATCATGGCCCCAGCCAGGAATCGGTTTTATATTTTCTCATCAACCTTATAACAAAACAGCATTGAATCAAACAGTATTATTGGAGGACCTACTGTATGCCAACTTCTTTGATCCCCAGCCTGGCAGTTCTGAGATATCTTGTACACCCTGTCTCGAACGGCCCTTGCTGAATTGAGCCCTAGTTGCCCAAAGTAATAACTTGCCCACTGACACACCTTTTACTAGCTTCCCTCCTTTCCTTGTCTCACTTCCTTACTCTCTCAGCGTACTTCCTAGGATCACCTCCTAACTAAACTACTTGTTTGCAAAACTTTATCTCAGGATCTGCTTTGGGGGGAGTCTAAATGAAGATAGCCATAAGGAAACTTGATTGACTACAATACTACCTTATATTTCTAAAGGCCAGAACTCCCAACTTCTGCCTAGGTCAGGGTTTCTACTTTAATCTGAAACATCAAGATCAATCAGGAAGTATGTTAAAAATACTGAAATATGTGAATGATTTCCTTTGTAAGTATGAGTTAGAATAAATTCAAAGTTATTCTGTGAACAATGCCATTTTCTCTCACTGAGACAAGGTGTGGACTTATAGGTCACTAGGAATTCGTCCTACCTGTGTCACCCATCTTCTGTGTTTCAGTGGAGAAATTCCTAGGCAGTTTTTTTTTTCTTAAAAGGTCTGTATTCAGTCACTCAACAAGTATTTATTGTTTATTAAGTGCCAGGCATGATGCTAGGCAGTGGGTATCACATTAAAACTATTAAGATTTTTATATGAGTGGTTGGTAACTATGATACATTAATTTAGAAACTTTAGTGGGATGTATATACCTAATTATGTTCTTTAAATGTACTAAAAAAGAAATCGTGACTGTTAGGCAAATACTGTAAAATGGCTCACTTAACTCGTATTCTTATGTTGGTGGTATTTCAGATGAAACTTTCCCATGGGGTGATTGTGTATTTTTACTAACTACATTTTCCTGGCTGCATTATTTCTGGCTGAGTCATATCCAATCTCTTTCTGCTTAAACTAGCTAGAATGAACCTGTTGTCCATAACTAAGAACTTTGAGTAAGAGAATTGTAAACACCAGCTTAGGAAAAGGTTGCAAAAGATACATACACTGGTCTGCGGAAAAGGAATATGGATGAACTTATAGGAGAGGATACAGAGTGTGGGGACTTTTGTGTTTTATATTAATGACCACCAGAGAGCATCCACACAGGCACCCAGAATGATACATCTTCTGTATGTCAGCCAACCTCTTTCCTCAGCCACCCTAGTTCCTGTGAACAGAGTAGTCATGGTTGCAGTGATGGAAGCTGTATATGGGCCCAACAACATGTACTCCCTTTCATCATGGCTGATCTAACTACTGTCTCTGCTGAATTCCCGACCTTTCAGTAGTAGACACCAATGCTGAGCCCTCAAAATGGACCATTGCTCTGGGAGATCAGCCAGCCAGCAGTGTATATTGTCAAACTTTTGAGTTTTTGCCAGTCTTGTAAGTGAGAAATGTTATCTCTGTATAGTTTTAATTTGCATTTCTCTTACTGTAAGTGAAGTTGAGTATCTTTTCACATGTTTAAAAGCTGTTTTCATTTCTTTTTCTGTGAATGGTCTATACATATCTCTTACAAGTTTTTCTATTGGGTTGTTAGTCTTTTCTTCTCAATTTAAGAAGTTCATTATATGTTAAAGATGTTTACTTCTTGATTATGATGTAAGTTGCAAATATTTTTTTCCAGTCGGTCATTTGTCTTTTCACTTTTGTATGATGTTTTCTGACATGCAAAATGTTTTTATTTTTATGTGATCAAATTTATCTTCTTCCTTATTGCTTCTGGAGTTTAAATCATAGTTAGGAATGTTTTCCCTCTCCCAGACTTTAAGGGATTCACTCATATTTTCTCTTATTATTTGTGTAGTTTTATTTTTCACACTGAGAATTCTACTCTACCTGGAAGTTAGTGTAAGGAATAAATCGGATCTTATCTTTTTCCATATGGCTATCCAGTTGTTTCAATGCCACTTATTTAAAAAATGTTTCTTTTCCCCATGTTTGAAATAAGCTTTTATCATATACTATACTTCCGTGTGTGTGAGTGTATTTCTGGCTTTATATTCTGTTTTATTTGTCAATTCATATGCCAATATCATACTGATTTAATTATAAAACTTTTAAATATGTTTTCATATCTCTTAGAGCTAGCCCTCCTCATCACTTTTATTTCCTAAGGAATGTCTGTTCTTACTTGTTTCTTCATCTAAATAAACTTTATAATCAACATTTCTGGCTCCAGAAAAAAGGACTGATGAAATTATATTGAGATGATGTTAAATCTATAGATTAGCTTACAAAGTATTGACATTTTTGTGTTGTTAAATTTTTCTATCAAAGAATGTGGTAATCCACTTATTAAAATATTTTAGGAGTGTTTTATAGTTTCTTCATAAACGTTTTCCACATTTCTTGTTACGTTTCTACTAAGGCACTTTATTTTATTTTGCTCTTGTAAATGATGTTTTCTCTTCCATTATTTCTTCTAACTGGTCATTGATTAGAAGAAATATTGTTAAAATGTCCATACTGCCCAAAGTGATCTACAAATTAAATGCACTCTCTATGAAAATTCTAATGACATTTGTTTCACATAAATTTTTTTAAAATCCTAAAATTCATATGGGACCACAAAAGACCTTGAATAGCTAAAGCAATCTTAAGCAAAAAGAACAAAGCTGGAGGCATGATATTAGTTGACTTCAAAATATAGTACAAATCTATAGTAATCAAAACTGCATGGTACTGACATAAAAACAAGACATATAGATCACTAGAACAGAATATAGAGCTCAGAATAAATCCACACATTTACAGTCAATGTATTTGTCAGTGTTTCACAGAGATGCCAAGAACTCACAAGGGAGAAAGGACAGTCTCTTGATTATTGTTTGCAGTAATTTGTTTATTGACTCTTTTAGGTTTTCCAGATATATAATAATATCAGCTGCAACAACAAAAAAAAATTCTACTTCTTTCTTTCTCCTTATTATGCCTCTACTTGTTTTTTTGTTTTTTTTTTCTAATTGTTTTGGCTAATACCTCCAATACAATTTTTAAAACTAGTGGATCCAGACTAGGCACAGTGGCTCACATCTGTAATCCCAGCACTTTGGGAGGTCAAGGAGGGCGGATCACTTGAGGTCAGGCGTTCGACACCAGCCAGGCCAACATGGTGAAACCCCGTCTCTACTAAAAGCATAAAAATTAGCAGGGCATGGTGGTGCATGCCTGTAATCTCAGCTACTCAGGAGGCGGAGGCATGAAAATTGCTTGAACTTGGGAGGTGGAGGTTGCAGTGAGCTGAGATCGCACTACTGCACTCCAGCCTGGGCAACAGAGCAAGACTCCACCTCAAAACAAAAAAACAAAACAAAAAAAACTGGTGGATCCAATTGACCTTCTTATCTCAGTCCTGACTTTGGCATGAAAACCTCTCTTATTTCATTAAGTAAGATGCTGTACTTTTGGGTGAGAGATATACATATATAATCATGTTAAAGAGGCCGGGTGCGGTGGCTCAGGCCTGTAATCCCAGCACTTTGGCAGGCTGAGGCAGGCAGATCATTAGAGCAGGAGTTTGAGACCAGCCTGACCAACACAGTGAAACCCCATCTCTACTAAAAATACAAAAAATTAGCCAGGCGTGGTGGCATGCGCCTGTAATCCCAGCTACTCAGGAGGCTGAAGCAGGAGAATCATTTGAACCTGGGAGGCGGATGTTGCAGTGAGCCAGCCAATTGCACCATTGCACTCCAGCCTGGGTGACAGAGCGAGACTCTTGTCTCGGGAAAAAAAAAATAATGTTAAAGAAATACCCATGAAGTCCTGTTTTATCATTTTTAACATAAGTGTCAACTCCTAAATTTGTAAGTGGAAAAAAATGAGTCACATTATTTATCTAAAAGAAAATCTGTTAATGTAATGCATGATCATAGTAACTTCACAGGCAAGTGTGTTCAAGAATGTCTATTCCAGGAGGTTTATAATCCCAGGGAAGTGATGCCACATGAGCCAATCAAGAATGATTCAAAGGCTCTAGGATGGAGGGCAGGGACAGTATAGTATAGTGGGTCCCTATATTAAAAAGACTCAGGTTCAAAGAACTAAAACAGATCTACAAGAAAAAAACAAATAAGCCCATTCAAAAGTGGGCAAAGGATATGAACAGACACTTTACAAAAGAAGACATACGTGAGGCCAATAAACATATGAAAAAATGCTCATCATCACTGGTGATTAGAGAAATGCAAATCAAAACTACATTGAGATACCATCTCACGCCAGTTAGAATGGCGATCATTAAAAAATCTAGAGACAACAGATGCTGGAGAGGATGTGGAGAAATAGGAACACTTTTACACTGTTGGTGGGAGTGTAAATTAGGTCAACCATTGTGGAAGACAGTGTGGCGATTCCTCAAAGACCTAGAAATAGAAATTCCATTTGACCCAGCAATCCCATTACTGGGTATATATCGAAAGGATTATAAATTGTTCTACTATAAGGACACATGCACATGAATGTTCATTGTGGAACTGATTACAATAGCAAAGATGGGAACCAACCCAAATGCCCATCAATGATAGACTGGACAAGGAAAATGTGGCAAATATACACCATGGAATACTATGCAGCCATAAAAAATGATGAATCTGTATCCTTTGTAGGGACATGGATGAATCTGGAAACCACAATTCTCAGCAAACTGACACAAGAACAGAAAAATCAAACACTACATGTTCTCACTGATAGGCGGTTATTGAACAATGAGAACACATGGACACTAGGAGGGGAGCATCACACACTGTGGTCTGTTGGGGGGCACTAGGGGAGGGACAGTGGTGGGTAGGGAAGTTGGGAAGGGATAACATGGGGAGAAATGACAGATGTAGGGATGGAGGCAGCAAACCACATTGCCATGTGTATACCTATGCAACAATCCTGCATGATCTGCACATGAACCCCAGAACCTAAAGTACAATTACAATTAAAAAAAAAAAAAGGTATGAGGATGAGCTCCCTTTCAGGAGCCCTGTAACATCTTTAGTTAAGTAACTGGTGGCCATATGGAGGTGGGAGAGATGGAAGAGAGAACTGATCAGGATACACGTTAATTAACTGAGACATCATAAGCAATTCTGAACCTAATCTGAGGCTGGGGAAATGCAGAGGAAGGAGATAAATCTGAGAGTCACTTCGAAGCATCAACATAACTTACAGACTGATGAGTAACAATGAGGGAAGATGATAAGGAATTTTAGCTTCTGAGACTTACACCTCATGGTGTTGATATTGATTAGGGAGAAACTCACGAGAGGAAACAGATGGCTACCAAGTGATAACTAGCTCAGTTTTTGATGTGAAGAGTTTGAAGAACCTTTCACAATAGCAGTAACAGCAAACATTTCCTACACACATTATTTTTCAGACACTGGATGTGCATCATCTCATTTAGTCTCCACATCAGTTCTATAGGGTAGGTATTATGATGGTGCCCATTTTTAACATTAGGAAATAGACTGAAGAACCTGATCAGTTTTTCAGTAAGTGGTGGTACCCAGATGTGAACCAGGCAGCCTGACTCCAGAGTCCTTGTACCTTATTATCTGGTGTAAGAGTCCAGTAAAGAGAAGGACCACTTCCTTCACTGAGGCACAGGAAAGACGGGAGGATGTTTGAGAGGCAAGGTACATTTGGAGGCCAAGGTAGGAGGATTGTTTGAGGCCAGGGTTTGATACCAGCCTAGGAATCATAACAAGACCTCGTTTCTACACATTTTTTTTTTTAAGACACAGAATCTTGCTCTATCACCCAGGCTGGGGTGCAGTGGCATGATCTCTACTGACTACAACCTCCATCTCCCAGGTCCAAGCAATTCTCCTGCCTCAGCCTCCCAAGTAGCTGGGATTATAGGCACTCACCACTACACCTGGCTATTTTTTTGTATTTTTAGTAGAGACAGGGCTTTACCATGTTGGCCAGGCTGATCTTGAACTCCTGACCTCAAGTAATCTGCCCTCCTTGGCCTCCCAAAGTGCTGGGATTGCAAAAAAAAAAAAATTTTTTTTAATTAGCTGAGCATAATAACATGAGCTTGTAGTCCCAGCTACTTGGCAGGCCGAGGGTGCAGGATCACTTGGGCCTAGGAGTTTGAGGCTGCAGTAAGCTATGATTGCGCCATTACACTCCAGTCTGGGTGACAGAGTGAGACCCCATCTCAAAAGAAAAGAGAAGAAAAGGCACATTTGGAGGCTGAGAGAAACACGCATCCATGTAGCAGGAGGCAAGGCCATCTGCTAAGAATGACGGGGGGGTGGGCAGGCAAGGAGACAGGGCTCTGAGGATGAGGGCCAGGTTTGGAGGAGTAGCTGGAAGAACCAGGGGGCTAGCCGGGTGCCAAACAGTCCTGAAGACCCAGAGCACCCGCAGCGGGAGAGAAGAACAAGATATGCTAATCAATATTGTGAGCAAACCAGGAGACTGGGTAGCCCTGATGAAATCCAGATTTTAGCAGGGCTCTGCCAAGTCTGGGTGAAAACCCAGCTGGGCAAACTTAGAGGATTTTTGGATTGAACTCTGTGCAAATATGCCCCCTTCCAAAGCTGTAGTTTTCCACACGGTGTTCCCAGCAGGGACGCAGACCACAGAATTAATACGATGATTACCTTTAAAGAGAGGGCAAGGCGGTCCCGGATATAGTTCTCTTCTGTTTTTGTCTTTTCGATTTCCTGTTCAAGTTCTAAACGCTGCTTGCCCGCCTGCTGCAGGATCTGCTCTCTCTCTTTTCGGAGTTCATTTTTTAAGGCTGCTATTCGCTCCTTGTACTCTTCATCCAGTTTCCTGTAAGGAAGAAAAATGACAAGCTGCCCTCACATCTTGCAGAGGTCTCAGTATCGATCCACCAAAAATGGAAACAGAAACACAGAGATGAAAAGCACCTGAATAAAATATCTAGTGTGTCCTGCTTTCCCTTAGGGCTTGGCCACACCTCAGTCACTCCAGCAGGTGTGGCTAACAGGCTGGCCAGCAGAGTTCCCTATGTTCTGTTTTGCCCCTGCAGTGGCAGGCATCACTGCCCTGGGCCAGCATGGTGTGTGAGGAGGGGCCTCACCTGAGGTTGTACTCATTCCGCCGCTCTATGGCCGCATGGTGATCATCCACCTCTGAGGCCATTAAAGACTTGAGCTTCTCGGCCTTGTCTAAATCAGATCGTAGCTTCTCTTTTTCTCTGACCACTTGATCAACTCGTTCCCTAAGATTAGAAATACACTGAGTTAATGGGAAACTGTTTCCAAGCAACAAGTAGACCCAGAAAAGCTCTCATCTGGCTTGCATCCATACAGAAGCAAAACTAAGACAACCAAAACCCTCCCCAAACAAAAAGGCACTTCACCCTTCCCTTCAAAAGCCTACATGTCCATCTAAGTTCTCTTTAATTTTCCTACAGTTTAAGGAAATAGGAAATAAACTGATTCCTGCAGCTGAATGACAGAAGACGAGCAACATTTGCATACAGAATAGAAGGATGTCTACCCAAGGCATCTGAATGACCTGCCGGACAAGTCGGAAAAGGAATGGGGCAGGCGAACCTTCGGCTCAACTCACAACAAATGCCGGATTTCAGCCTTAAAGCTGGCCAGAGCTGCCTGGTGAATGCCGTTCTTAGTCACCAAAAGTTCATTTTCAAGAGCCAGTGTTAATTCTGTCAAGTTGATATTTCCATCAAGGCTGAAATCCAAGGCCTAGAAATCAGAACAAGGCATAAGTTCAAAAACAAATCACTGATTCCACCCTCTGAAAGCAGAAAACATGAAGACTACACAAACTCTGAGAGCTGACAATGATCTAGAAAGTAGACAATTCCATTTCTTTAGTGATTGCATAGAAATGGCCATCAATCTAGAACACAGTTAAGTTTTCTCTAATAAAAACATAACATGGTTATTTGCATTAAAAAAAAAAAAAAACTATCTTGGCCAGGTGCAGTGGCTCATGCCCATAATCCCAGCATTTTGGGAGGCCGAGGCAGGCATATCATTTGAGGTCAAGAGTTCGAGACCAGCCTGGCCAACATGGTAAAACCCCGTGTCTACTAAAAATACAAAAATTAGCTGGACACGGTGGTGAGTGCTTATAGTCCCAGCTACTTGGGAGGCTAAGGCAGGAGAATTGCTTGATCCTGGGAGGTAGATGTTGCAGTGAGTTGAGATCATACCATTACACTCCAGCCTGAGTGACAAAGCAAGACTCCGTCTCAAAAACAAAAACAAAAACAAAAAAAAACACCAAATCTAATGGCACTGGAAATAAACACAATAGTAAGAGTATTTCTCATGTCAATAATTTGGGGGTTAAACACACAGAAAGTACTTAACAGGCTCCTGGTTAAAACGGCTAAAAAAAGTTACCTCCTATCTTTGAGACCTTGTGAACAGAAGAATCATTAAGGAGAAATCAAATCGAATCACAGTTTCAAAAAAAAAAAATTGAAAATTTCAACCCTTCTCCGGTTTGTCATTTTTCTCCTGTCTTAGCTGCCATACCTTCAGGATCTCCTGGCTGTTCTCAATGCCCTCTTCCTGCCAGGTGTCGAGTATTCTCTCCACAGATGCATGGCCCATCCCATCATCCAGGCAGGAGAAGACCCGAAAGCCAATGGAACTCGTCATTGCTGATGGGGTTGTGGTACGTCGTCCACTCTCATCAAAAGACTGGAAGAAGGAAGAGACTTGAGTAAGCCTAGCTTGATTCCAGGCATTTCAACAAGATACTGGTCAGTCCTGACCACAATGGGTAGAAGGCATGTTTCTCTAATTTACATTGCTAGGAAGAAAGTCATGCAGCCTCTCTGATCTCTGTTCCCAAGTGAGTCAAGCCTACAGAGATTATCAAAACCAACTGTTTTGGTAGAGAGTTCCCTGACATAAGATGAGCTATGTCCCTAATTAACACCAGATTTCTTCTGACCCAGAGCTGACATTACAAGGCATACTTAGTGGTCTTCCCACTGCAATTTATGGTCATTTCTCAAACCCAATCTTTCCTTCCTAACGGTTAAGTCTTTCTAATTCTTCTTTTGCTTCCCTCTCTTTCCTTAGTATTTTGCTTCAGGCCACAGATCCATCTATTAGACATTACTCAAACGGGTTCTAACTTGTATTCACAAAGAAAGCACTTTTGCTTATTCTTTACCTGCATGGAAAGGTGCCTTTTTAGTTGTCTATATGGAGTAGATGCTGATGGTGTGAGGGATTTTCCATTTTTAAACAAACCATAGAAAAAATCTTCTACACTCATCGTACCGTCAGGATCAAGATCATGGAATACTTCCTCGAGCATCTGGAAGAGAGTCACCACGTATCTTAAATACTTCACTCAAAACAACACAAGGCCCAAAGGATACTTCTGGCCAATAGGAATCAGCACCACCGTTGGTTCCAGAACTACGCAAATATAATTATGCCCCTTTGTTCTCATTTTACTGGTTTCCCTTTCCAGTAATGATACACCCTCCTCCTTTGCACAAACTAAAGTCCATTTCCAACATCTTCATCATCTTATGCAATTTGGCATAAGATGCTTTGTCTCTTTTACTCACACTCCTACAATAGGCAATCTTTAATGTTGTTACACATTATTTTTACAAATTAAAAAAAAGTTATCTAAATAATATAAAGATACAGCTTCCCAGAGTCATAATAGTAGAAAGTGGTTGGACATCCGTTATACCTTTTTTTTTTTTTTTTTTTTTTTTGAGATGGAGTCTTGTTCTGTCACCCAGGCTGGAGTACAGTGACATGATCTTAGCTCACTGCAGCCACTCTCTTCTGGGTTCAAGTGATCCTCCTGCCTCAGTCTCCTGAGTAGCTAAGGCACGCACCACCACACCCAGCTAAGTAGAGATGAGGTTTCACCATGTTGTCCAGGATGGTATCAATCTCCTGACCTTGTAATCTGCCTGCCTTGGCCTCCCAAAGTGCTGGGATTATAGGCATGAGCCACCACACCCAGCTCCGTTACAGCTTTATACTGTGGTGACCCTAAGTGATATTTTCTTTATGTTGAATTTTTGAAATTGGTATGCTAGCACAGCAGAATTTGGCTTGGGGTGGATTACAATGATATGATTACGATTCAGATTTGGGGTCTGAAATCCATAACTTGGGGTATAGAACATACTTGAAACAATACTGCGTGTGTTGGCTTTTTGTTTTAATGTTTTAGCACAGGAGAAGCAAAGACTGGGTGAGAAGGATTTTATGCACGTGCAACAGAACAGTTCCAAGAGATGCAAAGGCAAGGGAGTTCTGCCTGGCTATTCTGCACCTTCTGATGGTAATCAAATAGCCCCTATCCTGTAATAGGGAAGGGGAGATTGGGCTACAGACCCGTCTAGCGGCTTGCCTGGGAATGGGCTGTCCCCTAGTTCCACAGAGGAATGGGAAGGTGAATAGAACAATGTGAATCACTGAAGCCACATAACAAAGAGGAAAGGCAAGGCCCTTGCAGTCAGATTCCTCTTTACTCTGGGGGCTAAAATGTTTCTATAGGAACATGACTCCAACATACAAAACGGAAATCTCTTGGAAAGCTTGTTAAAATGCAGCCTCCAGTATGGTAAGTCCAGTGGTGGGGACTCAGATTCAGCATTTCTAACAAGCTCCCAGTTGAGACCCATGCCACTGAGCAGCAAGGAAACAGAATAAGCAACAAATTGCTCTTGTTGCATTTGAGCCTACAACTGGAGCCCTTCTAACATAGGCCTAAATTCTCTGCAAAACACTCAAATTTTTAGAATTCATTTCGTAAATCTGGACTCCTGCTAGGATTTATACAATCTCATTACTGTTGATTTCATTCTTCATGTAAGGGCTTGAGGTAATTATTTCATCTCAAATGCTTTTTTTTCCTTCCCAATTCATATCCAATAGGAAACATCGGTTTCCATTCTTGCTTTCATACTACTTCCCCTGGAGGGAACTCTGAAACAAGAAAACCATTCTAAAGAGTGGAAACGTTTATAAAAAGCAACAATTCATAAAAGACAATCCTCTGATCAAATCAATAAAAAGATATTTGGAGTAAGATTCTGAGGTTGCCAAGATCCCTTAACTTTCCTGGTCCTGTTCTTATCAACCAAAATAATACTTTCCTAGAGGACAAGGCTTTCAGGACCATCATACCAGAAACTACAGTCAAGTCCAGGTGTATTGACTGAAGTTAAGGTTAAGAGTTTGGCTCTAACCTTAGATCCACACTGCTTGACTTTGTGACATCAGCCAAATCAGTGCATAGCTTCCAGACTGCCTAAAGACCTAGTACCTGCAGAGTCCTTCCAGTTATTTTAGATGGTGGAGAGGGCAAGTGATGAATCAGAGAGTGTGGATTCAGAAGATGTGGTGGGGGGCTAGGCAGAAAACAATGCCTGTTAAATGAGCAACTGGGGCACGCCCTACGCTTCAACCAGGAGCTGTCTCTGGAACTCTGAGGACATTCTTATTCCCCAGGATACATGGACCAGGTCTTCGGATAGTTGGTTTACTAAAGTCTAAGTTGGAAAACAATCATAAACCCAAACACTCAAAGAGGCCCGGAAGTTGATGTCAATGAATGAGGCAAGATGAGTTTAAGACATTAGAAAGTAGCTGGTTGGGCGTGGTGACTCATGCCTGTAATCCCTGCACTTTGGGAGGCCGAGGCGGAGGGATCACCAGAGGTCGGGAGCTCGAGCCAGCCTGAACAACATGGAGAAACTCCATCTCTACTAAAAATACAAAATTCGCCAGGCATGGTGGTGCACGCCTGTAATCCCAGCTACTCGGGAGGCTGAGGCAGGAGAATTGCTTGAACCTAGGAGGAGGAAGTTGTGGTGAGCCAAGATTACGCCATTACACTCCAGCCTGGGCAACAAGAGTGAAACTCCATCTCAAAATAAAAGTATTGAGTTCTGGGAAACTGGACACAGGAGTGCATGTCCTCTCTAAAGGAGCGCATGTCTCTCTAAAGGAGTGCATGTCTCTCTAAAGGAGCACATGTCCCTCTAAAGGAGCGCATGTCCCTCTAAAGGAGCCACGTCCTCTCTAAAGGAGCCACATGTCCTCTCTAAAGGAGCGCATGTCCTCTCTAAAGGAGCCACATGTCCTCTCTAAAGGAGCGCATGTCCTCTCTAAAGGAACGCATGTCCCTCTAAAGGAGCCATATGTCCTCTCTAAAGGAGGGCACGTCTCTCTAAAGGAGCACACATCTCTCTAAAGGAGCGCATGTCCTCTCTAAAGGAACGCATGTCCTCTCTAAAAGAGCCACATGTCCTCTCTAAAGGAGTGCATGTCTCTCTAAAGGAGCGCATGTCTCTCTAAAGGAGCCACATGTCCTCTCTAAAGGAACGCATGTCTCTCTAAAGGAGCGCATGTCTCTCTAAAGGAGCCCATGTCTCTCTAAAGGAGCCACATGTCCTCTCTAAAGGCTGCATCTTACTGCCCACAAAATGGAGCCACATCTTTCAATTTTTAGAAAAATCCCGATATTTTTCTTAATGTAGCAAAACGTTCAATTTTAACAACACTGGGCATGACAAATAAAATAGGCGTGGGGCCAGCTTTGACATTGAGTATGCTAGTTTGCATCTCTGCCCTGTCACTGTTCTTGATTTTGGAAAGGGCTGTGCTAGTTACAGGCCTGAGTTAGTGACTCTAGTTCCCCTTCATGAACACAGAGAACAGCCATGATTTCACTCTCTCTATCAAATGAGAGGTGACGAAATCTAAAATGGCTTTCAGTTATAAAATTTTAGGATTCCAAGTTAATGAGATCATCTTGAACTTCCAGCTCCTCTGTGGTTTAGAGCTTGTAATACTAAGTACTCTAGTATTTCACTATTTTTCTTTAGCAGGAAAAACACTAAGTAAAAGCTATATTCAATAAGCAATCCCCTACTTGTCCTCAGGCCAGAGGAAAATAACTAAATGTGCTACTTCTTTCCCTGAGCTTTGGAAACTCCACCACAGAAGAAAATGCAGTTCTCCGCAAATGTGTACAGTTTATTCCAAGAACTGGTTTTAGATAAATAATCCAAGTTTGTGCCATATTTTTTGGCAAAAACAACTCAAGGTTCTGCATACTGCACTGATTTATATTCAGGAGAATAAATTTAATTTTATGACTCACAGTCACCAATGGAAAATAAATTACCACTGAGCCATTAAAAAGGTAAACAAAGAGTATATAATGATCAAATATACAAGGAAGAAGGGGAAAAAAATTTCTGTAGGCTAGACTACTTGGAGGCTTTTGATGATAAATCAAAAGCTATTATTTGTTTAGAAAAATAATATCACTTGTCCCCTGAGCAAGCAGAAAGCATGGTTTGAAATATCATCATAATCAAAGATGTCCAAAGCTACAACTGTAGCCCGTATCTAACTCTCTCCAATGCTTATTTTCAGCTAATTGAAAGGAATATCTTATAATTATTTATATTCTTATGTTTCACGGCTGTTCATGCACCCAGTTCTACCAGTTCTTCTCTTAATTTTTTAGAAAACATGAAGCTCAGAGTTTCACCAAAGAAGAGTCTTTTGGGGGCCACTTCAACACTCTTCTTAGTATTTTCAAAACAATGAATCTACCCTTTTCCATTTCCCCATGACCAGAATATTGTAGTGGTTGCTGGCTGCTCTCACCCAAGGCATTCTTCATGCCAATATGTAAAAGCAGTTTAGCTCCTCGTCAGCAAGCAAGATTTTTCTATATATTGCTCAATCTGCTTAAGAACTAAGAGATGATACTCAATGTTCTTTTCAAAAACTTAAGTTTATCATTCTGGCCTTCAAAACACTCCCCCAACTCAAATCTACTGAAATCCATGCTTAATTCTTCCTCCACATGTTTCCCACATTTTATTCTGTGAATGGCACCTCTACAAATACATCTGACATCATACTACACAGAGCTAGTGCCTGACAGTTGCACATGGGATAATATGCGTAGCACAGTGAGCTTACAAAAGCTCATGTCAGCTCTTGTCAGTTTTTTCTTTTCTTTTCCTTTTTTCTTTTTTTGAGACAGAGTCTCACTCTGTCACCCAGGCTGGAGTTAGGTGGTGTGATCTCAGTTCACTGCAACCTCTGCCTCCCAGGTTTGAGCGATTTTCCTTCCTCTGCCTCCCGAGTAGCTGGGACTACAGGCAATCGCCATCATGCCCAGCTAATTTTTGTATTTTTAGTAGAAACAGGGTTTCACCATGTTGGCCAGGATGATCTCAATCTCTTAACCTTGTGATCCGCCCGCCTCGGCCTCCCAAAGTGCTGGGATACAGGTGTGAGCCACCACACCCAGCCAACTTTTTCTTTTCAACAGCATAAGAGCTCCTCAATGACAGAATCTTCATGAATGACTTCTTAGAAAAATAAGAAAATGGAGTCTAACAAGGTGCAGAAAGCCATACTATAGCTGTTCCTAGCCTGTGGCCAGCTATGCTTTTACCATCATTATTATTCCTGAGTAAATTATACTATGAGGTTTACCTCTCCATCCACATTCTGTAAACCATACTGCTCACAGATTGAGACCAGCTTCTTCCGGTTCAGGTGACCATCACGGGTGATCCCCAAATCTTCACACACTTCTTGCAGTTTCTCTTCTATCCAGTCTTGGGGAGGCGAAGATCCGCTCTGTGAGGCAGTCAAGTCATCTGGGTTCCAAAATCTTAACTGGCCTGAGACAGAAGCATATGTGGCATGGTTTCCAAAGGAATTGAAAAAAAAGAGAGGGTACCTATTCTCAAAGAAAACTGTGCTTTTTGAAAATAAATATCTAAGAAAAAGACAATACATGTCAATTCCATTTTGATTTGGTCCTGAAGCTTACATGAAACAGAATCATTAGTCCTAAGGCAGCAAGCAGAGCAAATGGGCACTTTTTTGGTCCCTGACAAGTCATACCTGTGTAACAATTTCCTGTGCAATACCACCAAGTTCTAGGCTTGTTTTATTTCAACTGAGCACATCACAGGCTTAGGCTGTAGTGATCTTAAGAGAAGGCTGGTTGAGGGCCATTATCGAGAACTGTATAAGCCCTATCTCGACTATAGCTACCAGAATGTATTACCTCCACTTTCCTTCCAGTCTAAGTACTACAGCATCTTTTGCTGAGAATAAAATAATTTCATGATAAAATTCTCAAGACTAGCCTGTTCCCACATCTTTACACATGAATATTCTGTCACACAGAAACCAACAGTCCAAGTGAAAAAAAAAAAAATATCAATGGTTGCAAGCTGTAAGTTCCCAGTTATCTATACATTAAGGTAAATTCCATTTGAAGACTTAAGGATTAAACTACTTATTTAAAAATCGAAAGTGCTTATTTATTCTGTATTAAAAGTCCTCACTTCTAAATTTTGCACTTACACATTAGAGATTCTGTAAAGTCATTACTTAAACATGAGCTAATTACTGGCACAATTTTGTGTGCCTGGAAAAACCTCAGAGGATTGAAAAGCACATTTAGTGCTACTTCCACTCTTTACTGACAGGAATTAAGCCCATTACTGCTGTGTCGCTCCATGCTGGCGACCTAAAGAACAGGTTATAATTACACCTTAAGTACAAGTTAATCCACGGAAGGCTGTGAAGTGGGCTGAGGTTCTGTTAGCTGAACCACAGTGCCATCTGGTGGCCAGAGGATCAACGTGTTCTGATGCTGCTTTTTTTTTTTCTTTTTGAGATGGAGTCTTGCTCTGTCACCCAGGTTGGAGTGCAGTGGCACAATCTCAGCTCACTGCAACCTCCGCCTCCCAAGTTCAAGCAATTCTCTGCCTCAGCCTCCCGAGTATCTGGGATTCCAGGTGCCCACCACCATGCCCAGCTAATTTTTGTATTTTTAGTAGAGACAGGGTGTCACCGTCTTGGCCAGGCTGGTCTTGAACTCCTGACCTCGTGATCCACCTGCCTCAGCCTCCCAAAGTGGTGGAATTACAGGCGTGAGCCACTGAGGCCAGCCCTGATGCTTCTTAAATACATGTGAAACTTGTCAAGGGATGCATTTTTAAATTTATTTATTCTGATTTTTTGAGACACAGTCTCTGTTATCCAAGCAGGAGTGCAGTGGCACAATCATGGCTCACTGCAGCCTCCAACTGTCAGGCTTAATGAATTCTCCCACCTCAGCCTCCTGACTAGCTGGGACAACAGGCACATGCTACCACACCTGGCTATTTTTAGTAGAGACGGGGTTTCGCCATGTTGCCCAGGCTGGTCTCGAACTCCTGGACTCACATGATCCTCCGTCTTGGCCTCCCAAAGTGCTGGGATTACAGGTGTGAGCCACTGTGTCTTGCCAAGAGATGCATTTTAATAAGTCACTATTTAGGACCATTAGCAAATTAATTTCAAAGTCTATTTAAAAGAGAAATTAGCCCAGAAGTGAAATTATACATCTTAGTTGCCATCTCTTACATAATATTAAATGTTAAGATTTTAAAACTAAGAGCTATCAATTGGGAATAAATTTTTTGTTGCTGTTGTTCTTAATGTTAATTCCCAGCTGGCCTCCAGCATAGGAGAGATGGGGTCTGGAGAGTACTCGGCAGCCCTTCCCTTCCAAGCACCTCCTGACACATTCGGCTCTTACCTTCCGCTTCATACTCCTCACTCCGTTGTGTCTTCCAGTGCTAGAGAGGGCAAGAGAAGATTAGTGTGCTTTAGAACATATTCAGAAAGAACTGTCCTAGCTTTTCCTAGAGGAAATCACTCTCTGGCTCTGAAATAATCATCTAAGTGAGTCACATAATTTCAGGACTCTACTATATCTATCTAGATGAGTTACCCAGCCAATCAGGACGAGACTCCTAAGAAACACCACACAGCCTTCTGCAGCATTTCACCAAGGATTTGTCCTCATTTGCTAGGTCACTTATTCAACAGCAAAACCTATCACAACCAATTAAACCCAGCCAAAGCAAGTATCTAGTATCTGTCAACCAACAATATTTGTACACATGCATTTACGCATTTATTCTTCAATAAATGTGTACTGAGTGCTTCTTTTTGTGCTAGGTACTGTGCTAGGTCTTGGTAATACAACAATGAACAAGACAAACATATTTCCTGCCTTGAGAAGTTTATATGCTAATGAAGACATGCAGACAAGAAAACAGGAAGTACAACAAGGTAGTATTTTAAGTGCTATGACATGAAAGTTCAGGATGCCATGTGGCTTCCCAAATGGGATACTTGAGACTTGGTAGATCAGGAAGAAGCAATGTCTAAACTGAGACCTGAAGGATAAACTGCAGAGAGCCAAATGAAAGATGGGGGCAGCTGTTATTTGCTGAAGCAAGGAAGCAAGAATGAGCTGGGTGTAGCTGTGGCATAGTGAGGTGACAGATGCAATTTAAAGTAAGTAGGCTAGAGAAAGTGTGAGTTAAGTAAAATGTACATTACCAGTAAATTACATTAAAGGCAGTTCAATTTACCTGAATTGGACTATTTTTGCCCTTCTCATGCTTCATTATTCCTGCCTCTTCTCCAAAGTCACAGCATACAGTTGCATTTACATCTGTGTACTGCACAAAAGTGCCCTGCTAAGGGCACAATTCAGGACCAAAATCCAGCCCTCACTCCACTGGCCGGGCAGGTACGGGTCGTCTTTTGAGCAGCTGCAACAAGCGGGTCCACCATGGCTGTGGCTTCCAGCAAATGGCTTTAGCCTCTCCAGCAAGCTGCCTAAAACTAATCACTGTTATCGGGGGTTACTACAACCATTCAAGAAAACCCTGCTAGAAAAGGTGAATCCCCCTTTTAAAACTGGGCTGCTGTCATGGCAATGATCCAGCTTTATGAATGAAGGTATCTTTGATAACAAATAACCAGCACATTTTCTGGATAGCTGAACTGTACAAAGCTAGCTGATTTCTTAGAATCCAAAAATAAATTCCACAGGAAAGTCAGCCTAATTAATACCTGTCTCTAGAACTTGGATTCCTCATGGCAGATGGTGTGCCAGGTAAAATATTTGGAGGAAATGTTATTTTTCAGTAGTTTGTTCAAGTTAATATGAGTTGAAGTTCTTCTTCAAGGCAACCTACATTCATCTACTTTATTCTCCACGCTCACTATTGGTAGTTCTGTCCTCTTAAATGAGGGCCAACCACCGATCACGGTTTAACAGGTCCCTAATTTACTTAGAAAGATATTTAAGACAGTACAAATTCAAAGAAGACAACAAAAGGCCATAACACAAAATGTTTAAGTTCACTACTACAATTCATTCAGATTACAATGGAGAGTCCCTAATAAACATGGTATCAGTGAAAACTGAATTAGGACACAGTGTGATTTTTGCTTGTGATAACAATTTCATCAGCTCACTCAGCCTACATTTTATATAAAGATGTCTCTCCAATCTAGTGGATGTATGAGGCATGGCGGGGATAGGGAGTGAGTGGTAAAGTCAACATTCCTTCATAAATTGTCTTACATTCTCATTTCGGGGCAGAATTAAACTGTTTTCACAAATTTTAAATCAACAAAATCATCCTGCCTGTCTGCCCCTTCACATTTATTTCCCTATTCAACAGAACATACAATTTAAATGCTCATACTATTTTGACATCCAAAATTATGAAAATTCACTATTTAGCATACCAGTTGGAAATACCCCAGAACTAAATCCACTAATTCCAGCTATGTCAAATAAAACAGGGTTTTATGGTCTCAGAGCCATTGGTCAAAACCTACTAAATCACAAGCAGGGGATGATTTCTAACACAGAAACCAATGAGAGAAATGGCAGAATATGTTATCACCGGCCCCAAACCATAAAGACAGTCCCAGTTGGAATATACTGCTGTAAATATGCAATACACACACCTTCAAAAAATGTTTCTCATTACTAAACCGTTGGCTCATTTAATTCTCAGTTCATTTGAAAGTAGTGAGCACAGAATTCAGAGAAGCAAGATGCTCCAATATCTGTTTCCAACATCTTATGAGTCCCTGGGACCGGGTGCCTATGTCCAATTCGCTCTCTGGGACAGTACTTTCCTGCTCCTTTCTTCCCTGGATTCTTATATTCCTAACACATAATGGATCGAATATGGAAGCCACCACTGCATAGACTCAGGAGCCAGAGTGCCTGCTGCTGAATCTTGGCCCCCTCCAGGTTGGCCTTAGGCAAGTTTCTTGACAACTTCTGCCTCAGGCTCTCTGGCTATCAAATGGGAACACAGCAGTACATATTTCATGGAGTTATGGTAAGGTGCTTAGAACTGCGCCTGCAAATAGTAAGTTCTATACAATTTTGTTATTTTTATTAGACATATGTTTATATGATTCATGTAGAATTTTCTTTTAATTCCCATGTTTAAACTTAAAGCATTCAACTGGGTAGGCCTGGGTAGGTGTCTGTTATTCATACACATTTGTAAGATCTCCCCAGCAGAGAAGCAAGGAACACAGACAATTCACATAAGAAGCAACATAATTTTTTTTTTTTTTGAGATAGAGTCTCGCTCTGTCACTCAGGCTGGAGTGCAGTGGCACGGTCTCGGTTCCCTACAATCTTTGCCTCCCAGGTTCAAGTGATTCTCCTGCCTCAGCCTCCCAAGTAGCCGGGATTACAGGCGCACACCATCAAGCCCGGCTGAGGCAACATAATTTTTTTTTAAAGACATGGGGGAAGTTTCATCGAAACAGCAATCAGATAAAGATTAAAACCAAGAACTCATTTTGTTAAAAAAAAAAAGTCATTTTGTTCCTATTAAATCAGCAAAGTATTTAAGATATGACTCCTACTACCATCAAGGTTAAGATTTAAAATAGGCCTGTTTATATGTTATGGGTAGCACTGTAAATGGCTGTTACTCTTTTAGTAATGTAAATGGCTTTATGTATCAAAAGCAATAAAAATGTTCATACTTTTTGATCCAATAATTTCACTTGGTATTCAAAGACAATAAAATCAAGGAGGAAGAAAAGCTCTATGTGTAAATATGTACATCACAGCACTTTTTGTAACAAGAAAGTACTGAAAACAATTCAAATATTCAACAATACAGCATAAAGTATAATGACACATTATAATGTAGTCATTAAAAGTATAATTAAAAAACCATGTAGGAACATGGAAAAACATCTTACGAAATGTTAAATGAAAGACCATTACAAAACACTATCTATACTATGATTACCATCAGCAGAAATATTTATACAATTAGACAAAGACCGGAAGGAGAGATGATAAAAACAGATGCATCTTGGTTGAAAGACCACGGGAAACAATTTCCTTTTATTTCCTTTACTGTCATGAATGTTGTTTATGCGATAGAAATAGGTACAACGCTATTTATTTGCCCACTAAATTCTCACTAAATTTATTTCCTGTGACTTAGGGGTGGGAGAAAGGGAAGTTCCCTCCTTTTGGTAAAGATTACTCTGTAGCATCTGCAATGTCTCCCTGTGTTATGACAGATGAGGAGGTTTGGTGGGAAGCCCAGGTGCTGCTCAGGCAGGTGAATGTTAGATGCCAAAGCCTCCTGAATTTAGCAGACTGTGGCAAGATCAGAGGCACTCAACTGAGACCTGCCATGTGAACTGAGACCATCCCAAAGAGGCATTCCTGGGACAGTCCAACCCAACAGTGCCAGATACGGCACGGCCTTCGAAAGCCCAGGCAGCATCCTCACCTTTAATGATTTCACACAAAATCTTAAGGCAAGTAGGGGTGGGGGTTGAGGGAAAAGGACAGTTTAAACATGGTTTTTGTTTGTTTTTAAGACAGAGTCTCACTCTGTTCTGCGTCCTCGACCTCCCAGGCTGAGGTGATCCTCCAGCCCTCCCCACCGACCCACTCACAGGTGCCTGCTACCACACCTAGCTAATTTTTATTTATTTATTTATTTATTGTAGAGATGGGGTTTTGCCACGTTGCCCAGGCTGGTCTTGAATTCCTGGGCTCAAGTGATCCACCCACCCCAGCCTCCCAAAGTGCTGGGATTATAAGTGTGAGCCACTACACCCCAGCCAGTTGAAACATGCTTTGAAGTCTTCTGGGAATAGTGGTATCCCAAGCATTCCTCCCAAGATCCTTTTTAAGAAACACAGATCCAGCCAGGACCACCCTGCTAAAAGGAGAAGCGGGCTTATGCTAATGGCTACACCTTCATTCCAAGACCACCTCAGTTGGAGATGGGGCTTACCACACTGATGTGAGGTATTCTGTGCTTTTTCCTACCTAGCCTCCATCAAGGGTCTGTTCCCTCAGTAAGAGGGAGAAAAGCACAGGGTGGCTGAGCATTTGTTATTAAATTGCTATTTCAGGGGGTGGGCGGGGGAAGATTCAATTCATTCATAGCTCATTTATTTTCATTCTCACTGCCTGGAGCCAGTAGTTCCAATTAAAAAGCAGGGAGAGAAGGAGGCGAAGGCAGGTTAGAAGGTTGGGGGGATTAAATCATTTGGTTGCTGGTGGTGGTCCAGGGTGGCATCATTCTGGAAGTGGGTCCTTTAATTGCTGATGGCTTAGCCAGCACGGTGGAAGCCTGGCAGGTGGCCTGTAGCCACAGATCGGCCATGCGCACTGGGAGGAATATTATCACAAAATCTTTGGGAAAGTAGTGGGAAAGGGAGAGACAATTGCTGACATGTGTTCACAAGACTGAATTCATGAGAAAAGATTTTTTATTTCTTCCCTTGAAATATATGTAGCCTCTCATTAGAGAAAGAATAGATATCCACACACACAAAAAAGCATTCTGTGGGACTTCAGTTTCTCCCTAATCTGGAGGCACAGTTGTAGACAGGTAAGTACAAGGGTTTGGCAGAGAGGCTGTCTGGGTTGTTTGGCTCTGCCAGTTTCTGTGACCTCTCAGTATGTTACAAAGTAGAGAGGACACTCCAGTGTACCCAAAGGGACATGGAATCATATGCTTGGCACTTAGGAAACCTTAGCTGTTGTTCTTATTTCAGTCTGAAAAATGATGTCGTTAGGGGTTTGAACTGCAGAGCCATATTCGAGTTCAATTTCAGTTCTATCTCTTACTTGTGGTGTGACCTTGGGCAAGTTACTTAACCTCTGTGTGCCTCAGTTTCCTCATGAGTTCATGAATGACAACACCTTGCTCTGACAGCATGCTTCATATTTGGAAAGCACTTATGACAGTGCCGGTAATTGCTAAGCATTTGTTAAGTAAATAAATATGACAATTAATATTCTTACTACTTGGATGTATAAAACTAGGACAAAGGGAGAAGAAATAAACAGCAGACAGACCAGTGCCAGCTTTAAAGAACAAGCCCAGCAGAGAGACTCTTTAAAAGCTACAGCCTTGATACGTTAGCTGGCTTGATTCCATCATTTCACAATGCATCCATATATCAAAATATCATGTTGCACACTGTAAACATACATGACTTTTATAATTATACCTTAATAAGGCTAAAGAAATCCCCAGGAACCACAGCTTTGAGCATAATGATTGTGATGAAGCAATGAACTTCCAATTCAACTTAAGATCAGGGCTTCCCCTGGGTCCCTCCCTGCACACAGTGTCCCCTGCAGACAATGCCCCATAGGCAGCCACAGAATGACAGGGGCTACCTTGTCCTTATTACCATGCCAGTGTACTGGCAACAGTCCCATTGAGAGTAGGCAGAGGGGAGAAGGTCAGATGAGGTTGTCCAGCCCCAAAATAATTGCTCAGAAGACAGTCCCCACCCTCCTCAGGCAGACAAAGGGAGTCCCCTCTGAATCCACTCTGTGGGCCATGCATCTCAATGTCATGCTGGCCATTGTAGCCAGCTTTTGGGTTGTCCTACAGCTGGACAAGGGTGCCCTGCACACGTCGGCTGCACAGGCGGCACCAATTTCTGGAATGCTTTCTTTGGAGGACACCTGCTTTGTTGGACTGCAGAGCAGATGGCCCCAGCCTCCTGGATCTCCAGCTTCCAGCCCTGAGGCTGGGCCAGCAACTGCAGCCTGCGTTCCTGGTGTGGCCCCTGCCCACAATAGCCCAGCCGCCACCCCCACCAGCCATCTGCTTCAGCGCAGACCTTTGCGCCCTGCAGAATGTACGGCTAATTAAAATCATTACAGGGGCAGACTTGGGCCATTCTTTCCCAGCAGAGGTTGCTGAGCTGATCTCAGCAGCCACAGAGCCTAAAGTAAATTTTTTTTTTTTTTTGGAAAGGAGAAAGCCCCGTAAACTCCAAGAGAGGAGGATAGAAATGTACTAGAATAACATAGCTCCCCAAACAAACTGAGCTGTAGTATGCGTTTAGAAGAGAGCACACTCAGCTAAGCACATGAAGTCTCTGAAAAAAAAGGAAATCAGTTTAAGGAGAGTGCTCATGAAAGAAACTTTAAGACTTTAAAAAAAAATACAGCATCCATGGCATATTTCACTAATAGTCCTCAGTATTTATAAAGCCTGCGCTCTGAGCTGGGTAGTGGAAGCTGAGGCACCCGGCAGGGCTGGCTATTGTTTCTGCAGGGACACACTTCCTGGGACTGTGGTTTATTTTCCACTATGCCACCTTTGAAGGCAAAGGCAATCGAGAGCCTGACAGCCCAGCTCCCAACCTCTCCATTCTGAACTCTGGGACAAGCTCCTGAGTCCAGGGTTGTCACGACCAGAATGCAAATCAGTGCCTTTATCGTTAAAGGCAATTAAGTGCTACACGTGCATGCAAATAACAGGAATTAATAAGATTTTTAAATGCACACACATTTAGATAAGTCCTACCACTGAAGGCTAAAAAGCCTTTGGTATTGCTGGTGCGAGAAAATGCTGAATTTAAGAGTTTGGGCCTTACGCCTCCTGTCCTACCAAGGTTTGGGACTAGTTTTGATCCACTGGATTTTAAAGTCCTTAAAGGAAAGAGATTTAAAAAAAAAAAATACCTCTCCTGTTCCTCAGAGTTGCTCAGCAAATACCGAATACTACTTTTCTGTTGGGAGGTATTTAAAGATATGTAGGACAGAAAATGTTACTGTCATAATGAAAATTAATTCTTGATTTCTTGTCTGTTTTACTTTCTAGTTAGAAAATAAATATCAGAAATTGTTGATATGGAAGGAGGTAGGGGTGGGGTCTGGTCTCCAACAGAATTCCCACTGGGATCAAGTCAGGAAGGCTTACCAGTTCACCAAAGCCTAAAAGTATGTGTCAGAAAAAGAGACATTTTATAAGCTTTGAAGGGCCTTCTATCACTTGCAAGTGATCTACAATTGTATCTTGAATGAATGTTTCATCTCTAGGAATAGCCAGATGATCTGATAAGACTTAATACATACAAAGGAAAAGACTGGAATTCCATTAAAAAAAGAAGAAATCTATCCTGAAGACATCACAGCCTTTGGTGGAATAAAACTTCTTGCTTTGTCAAAGACTGGAACAGAAAATTTAACAAGGGAGTAATAGGAAAATAGGTGCATTTCAGCTACAAAAGATCTTTGCAGAACTTCTCTCGGTTATTAAGTTTATTCCAGAATTAAATATTGACTCTGTACGATGTAAATGAATAATTCATAAACTGCAAAGTTATGCATACATGAAAATGAACATAAGGGAAAAGATAAGTCAGTTTCACACTTCTTGAAGAAGTCTGATTTTATGTAGGGTAGTAAAATCAGTTTGTCTTTTTTAAAGCTTTTTAACAACCACCTTCCCATCCTCCTACCCTCAGAGTCGCAACACAAAGACTGGATTTGCTTGTAGTGTAGTCATCAGCTTTAACTTTTCTCTCAGGTCCTCACTTCAACCACACTGTGCAAGCCAATGGTTTTGGCTTACACTACTATTGTCTACAGCTGGAGAAATGATTGTTTAAACACCCCTTGCTGTTGATAAGAATCTTACTAGACCCAATTTATTCCCTGTGGAGGAAAACAGTTAACAAGGTGTACCCTGTTTTCAACCAGGGCAGAAAGCAAAGATGCCCTGCCCCAATTGTATTAATTGCACAACCTTTTCTACCGGGTCTGAGTAATCGAGAACAGAAGCGAGAATTAGTTTAGTTTTGTTTTCCCTTCCACCTACCCTCAGAAGAAACATGAACATAAAATTCAAGGTCAGTTCAGCAGCTATTAATATACAAGGGAAAATATGTCCTCTTCTGAATCTCATTTGTTTCTCAAGAAAGTAAAGCAGAAACAGTGACAACCAAAACCTTTTCATTAATCACATCTTAGGCTGGAATCAAGAAGATGTTCTTTGTTAGTCTGGACTAATTCAGAATAGAAATGGCCAACTGAATTGACTTGAGTGACAATGATCCCATAAAAAAAGAAAAGAAATCACCACTTTCTTTTCAGTATCACCCAAGATGAGAGGTCAGATTCCCAAGGGACCCATTTGCCAGATAAACACATGAAATTGGAAGTCGTGTTAGACCTGTCACTTGTGAATTAGCACATTCTGTTTCAGGATTTCCAAATGAAATTCTGAAATGCATCTTTTAGTGCTGAAAATTTAGCAAGGTTACAGTAGCCTTTCCCTACAGAGTAGTTTTATTGCCTTGTAAACTAAACTTGGTAGAAGAGAAATGCTTAATAGCTAGGTTATATATTTGCTGTTCAGCAGGAAAGAATCAAAGTGCCTGATAAAAGCATGGGGTGGGGAAAGGGATGGAAACTACTAAGATGTTCACAATATATGTTGGGGATTTAACATATATGAACTAAAACAAAAGTAAAACGTGATCAAAAGCAACTCGTAATAAGATTTATTTTCATACCTTCTACTCGGGAGTAGGACAGGGTGGCGGAACATTTGCTACCCCCTGGTAATGACAGGGGCTCTCCCACCATGCCCCTACACCACAATGTGCACTCTGAATAGGCACCAGATGAGCTCCAAGTTGCTTGTAAGTATCAAAGCCTGAGGCTCCACAGTGGACTTACATTAAATATAAATTTAGTTACTTCAAAGCAATCTCTAGAATAGCCTCCCTCTCACATGCCTGTATTTCTAGATGTTTTCTTGAATGGGAAATGAAGGGTGGGCTTGTAAGTAGACTGTAGTTAATTTTCAGTAGTCACTGAGGATGACCCATAATTTGGGTTTTGCTTATGGGCAAACAGGAGAAGGCCTTCCAAATAAGGATGCTGAGAAAACACTGTGAACCACTAACCCAAGAGCCTAGGAATGAATTCTGGCTGACCTGTGGAAACCTCTCCTACTATGAAATCACCTCAGAGGCAAAAGAGGAGAAATTATTGTTATTTTTTAAAGATTTACTTAATTCAGATGAAGATGCTTACATAGAGAAATTATTATTTTATCTTTTCAGATGACTGTCTGCTCACTAACCCCTATAGGATGCATTCCTAAAAAGATGCCAGCCCCCTTGGGGACAGGTTTTACAGGAGTTGTGACACTATTCTACTCTATTGCCCACCCCTCCACAATCCTCAGAAAAATAAAATTATTCTCTGATGCAACCTAGAGCTGAAATTAGTCTTCTGTTGAGTAGCAACAGTCAGATTTCCCCTCTCTAACTTTGGATGATGAGTTTCGGCCCTTTTATTGTCTTCATCACAAAAGGCAAAAGTCATTTCAGGAAAAATCAGGAATGTCTGAGAGCAAGGGAAACTGTAGTCCAAAGGGAAGCTGAGATTCCCCGCTTCCCTAAGCCCTGATCCAGAAGTCAAAGGAAAATTGCAATCAAAACAAAGGCGGCTTGGATCCAGCTCCCCATGTTACTACTCTTTAGGAAATAGTCATGTCAGAGGAGACTTGGGCCCAGTCCCTCCTTCCCATTGCCCGGTGGCCCCAAGATTAAGTATGAGCCCAAGGAATAAATTCCCAACATCCCCAAAGAGAGGAGACAGAAGAGCTTCTGGCAACCAAAAGGGAGAAAAAAGCAGCCAGCAGTATAATAAAGAACTGTCAGATTCAGAACTCATTGTAAGAAGAAGAAATCAATTCCACACGTCGTTGAGAATTTTTTCCTCCCTACACTCCACAGCTGGAGGCCACTCTAGAGTAGGGAAGATCACCTGGGTCTCCTAAGAGACCTGCACAGCTTCTGTAGAAGGGAGGGGGGTTTCTAGAGCAAGCTTATGCTGCCCATTGCATGAACTTCTATAGGCCAACAGATTGGCCCTCAAATGCTGAGGCTAAGATGGAAACTGGCCAGAAACAGGAATGCTGTCTTGACACAATAGTAAGTAACAAGACTGATGCATTGACAAGGCTGAGCCACAAGATTCCCGTATACACAGGAGTGAAGGCAGTGGGTGTGACCCATAACCACAGCTGCTGTGGAAAGCAGGACTTTGCCCTTTTAACTGCCAACAGAAACATCAAAAATGTCTTATGTGAAGCTGCCATGATTGCTGTTATTATTTTGAGACAGGGTCTCACTCTGTCACCCAGGCCAGAGCGCATTCGCGTGATCTCGGCTCACTGCAATCTTTGTTTCCCAGGTTCTAGCAATTCTCCTGCCTCAGCCTCCCCAGTAGCTGGGACTAAAGGGCACACACCACTATGCTCAGCTAATTTTTTTTTTTTTTTTGAGATGGAGTCTCGTTCTGTCACCAGGTTATAGTGCAGTGGCGTGATCTCAGTTTGCTGCAACCTCCACCTCCCGGGTTCAAGCAATTCTCCTGTCTCAGCCTCCTGAGTAGCTGGAATTACAGGTGCACACCACCATGCCCAGCATATTTATATATTTTTAGTAGAGACAGGGTTTCACCATGTTGGCCAGGATGATCTCGATCTCTTGACCTCATGATCAGCCCGCCTCGGCCTTCCAAAGTGCTGGGATTACAGGCGTGAGCCACTGTGCCTGGCCCTAATTTTTTTTAAGTTTTGTAGAGACGAGGTCTCATTATATTGCCCAGGCTGGTCTCAAACCTCTGGGCTCAAGTGATTCTCCTGCCTCGGCCTCCTAAAGTGCTTGGGGTTATAGGCATGAGACACCACACCTGGCAATAAAACTTAGTTTTTTAAAGAGATGAAGTGATTCGAAAACTGACAGGCTCAATTCAGCTTACAAAACATTTTATTTTTAGACAAGAAAGCAGTTGGATGAGCTTTGGTTTGAAAGACTCTATTTGCAGTTCTATTGATGGAGGGTGGTGAACACTAGAGCTTCCGTGTATAGCATCAAGAGGTCATATCTAAGAGGTTTCTGGAGGAGTTAAGAAAAGTTGTACATACATCAAGGGTGAAATGATTCTCCCAAAATATTCTTTTACTGAGACATAAGCCACAAGATTTTGCCCAGGCTCAGGCCTCAACTCTTCTCTTTATTTATACATGAAACAAGTCTCACTTTATAAATAGTAAATCTCCCGGGGCACCAGTAGATAACACATATCAAGGATATAAGAAATAAGTTGTCAGCAACAAAGTCAGCTCTGCCCAGCAGCTTTCTGGGTATTTCTCCATGAGGACTAGAAACTCATGTCAAAAAGGAAGTAACCATTTACTTTCTTAGTACCAAATAATAATACCTTGGGGACTGAAATAGTTGGGGAAATGAGATATTAAACTTAAAAGTGTTTTCCAAATAACAAAAATTTACCTCCTAAAGTATGAGACATTTGAACTATTTTTTTCATAAAGAAGTGTCTCAAGTACATTCTACACCACTCAGGGTTATAGAACAGACTTTAAGATATCCTTCTTGACAATAAGAAAACTATTATAAACACTGTACTAACCGAAATATGTAAATAACCTGCATCCCTGAGATTATGTATGTAAAATTTTTGTGTGTATGGAGTATATGTGTTTTACTGGGGAAAGACCCATATCTAAATTCGCAAAGGGACCCAAGAAAGGGGAAGGACCCCTGAAACTGTTCTCAGCTTTTTCTGGTTTTGACTTTTGTCACTTTTCTTTCACACCACTCTTATACCACTTTTGTGGGGTTTTTTCCTCTCTTCTCTTCTAGGTGCTTTTCTCCCTCTCTTAATAATATTTCTGCCACTGCTCCTTCATTTGTGGTGAGGACAAGCGTCATTTGTTTTTTAAAAAAACTGAGGCACACTTCTGATCAGCAGACTGCTCATGTGCCCTTGTAAATTTCCATACTTACTGCCAACACTTGGGCTTAACACTTGGAATCTTTTTAGTTACTTTTGAGTTTTGAGGTATTCTGGAAAGTTGAGGAGGACACTGGATGTCTGATTGCTGGGGCCATTATTGGGAGCAAGCTTCCTGTAGATTTCAGTGCACTGAACATGCAGGTTAGACTGCCATGAACACACAGGTACACACAAACATAATACACACTTTCAGAAAGTTGAGGCGCTTTGTCTCTTTTCCAGCTTATAATAGTATCTGAAATATCTGCAGCCCCAGACTGAGCTAGGATTTGCAAGAAATATTTACAGCTTGCTCAGCATGGCATTTTCAATCATGTTCTATAAATGGGATGCTGGTAAATGAGCCATAAGAAAAGAATAAAGAAAATGTTACTGAACCTCCTTTATTGGCAGATTATGGCAATATGCAAAATGAAAAGATGGGAGATGAGGGAAGCTGGCAACTCTGCATGCTGGAGAATGAGACAGGCTCAGGTGCAAGGAGGCCAGCAGGAAGAACCATGGCAACTGCCGGGCACTGGAAAGCGCCCCTGGCTCAGTATCTTGAGGCAAAAACCAAGTGTTCGAGCTGCTTTACTGCACTACGAAAGTCTCTCAAAATGCCTGAACACGAGGCTTTCATTTCCTGCCATAGATGCTGTCTTATAGTTTGGGGCAAGGGAAGGGGAGGAGCTGGTTAGCTTTTTAAATAACTAAAAATAATCACGCTGTAGAGGAGAGAGATATTCCTAAAGATGAACTAGAAGTGGGAGACCCCAGATGATGTGGAAATACCTGAATTCTAAATGCACACATGACGCGTGCACAGAAATGTCAACTCTCCAAAAGCTGAAACAGAGGTAAAAACCGAGGTTAAAAAAAAAAAAAAGATAGAAACATTAACTGTATACGTCCAAAAGGCAAGTGATAAGATTAGCAAGGAGTCAGTAACTGAGAAAAGCCCACATTGTGCCATCAGCCCCCTCAGCTTTCCTGTCTCTGTGCTGCACTGATGTGGGGCTCCGCATTCGTGATCCAGATCAATGTGCCCAACTCCTTACCTCACTGCAGTCACTGGCTGGGATGTGTGAAGGCTGCGCTTCTTCATCCAGTGGCTCAATCACCGTCACTTCGGCAAACTCCTCCACGGACTCTTGGAACTCAGGCAAGGACCTCCGTCCGTAACGCTTCCCACCTCTAACATATTTGGGCTGAGCTTCTAGTGAGCAGTCTGAGCGAGGAGACAAGAGTTGAGGCCACATGACATGAGAATCTCAGTTCTGAGCTGCCACTCACAGCCATCCAACCCAGCCTCTTATACCAGCCTCAAAATAAACCACCACTGTTTGCCAGTTGTGGTGGCTGTGGGTGTATGTGAGCCATCAGGTCAGATGGAGCACAGCTTCTAAATCTGAATGATTTATGCCACCCTGAGTATATATCTGCACATGATGGGAGCAATCCAATGATGGCAGCAAGGGATTTGACTTAATATACAGGATTAAGGTCAGGAAAAGGAAGGGGTCACATTTGTTCTTCTGTTTATTAAGCTGGGGTTTCCAGCAGGGTGGGGAGACATCATATTAACAAAGAGACACCTTGGAGGAAGTCTTAGAAAATGGTAACACAACAGACACCAAATCAGCACTGTAAACTTAGTATCCACACCAATTAGTCTGAAACACCCTCCCTTACCTCAGTGATTCCTTTGTTAACCATTCCACTCTCTGATCTATCAGACAAGCAGGATGACAGAACAAAGAAACTGACATAACAGATTCTAAGCGATTAATGACAGCTACCTATTTATATGAAACCCGAAATCAAGATCTCATTGTAAAATTAAAAGCAGTAAAATAAAATAGCAAATGTGAAACCACAGTTAAAAAAAAAAAAGGATTATCTCTTTGTAAGCATCAGTGTTATATACAAAATAAAAAGGAATGTGCACGAGGAGAGAGTCATCTCTTGACCTTAAAGAAGGACTTCAGCATTTTGACATCACATGTCTTAGGTTCAACATTCACCACCTTCCCCGTCACTATCACCACCACTGCGGCCATCACCACTGCCATCACCACCACCACCGCCATCATCTCCACTACTTCCACCTCCACCGCCACAACCACAGGCTAAGCTTTTTCTACAATTGGTAGCTTTAAAGTGATAAAATAAATACTTCACTCTTTCAAATGTTATCTCAGATATAGATTTTCTAGCACCTAGTACAGCATTAGAATAAAATGTTTCATGAAAGCACAAAAGATGGCAATGCTTTGATTTCTGTTGCCTTATTTTCCGCACACAGACATACTCTCTCGAGAATAAATATGTATTCTGTTGCAAGGTATGTCTGAACTCAGACATGTAGACTTTTAAATGAGATTATGTACACATATTATAAAAATGACAACAGTTGATTAGATAAGAACTAAAAGAATGACCATTCCTTTATCACCATTGAAACCACATTGGGGTTTAGCCATTACTTTGCAGTTTCACAGGGAGGACTGGCGACCCTCTGTGACTAACCACCTCCCCACTGTGTCCTTCCTCTGGGACAAGCTCAGATTTCACTATATTCACAAATGTGGCCAGACACATTCTGAAAATGCTCAGCAAAGCTCAGAGTGAAGTATTTATGCTAGCTAGATAATTTCTAGTGATATTTATATCCAGCTTTTAAAAAGTCTCAGCCAAGTCATTTTATTAGGTCGAGTGATTCTCTTACAGGAAGTGTTTAAGCATACAAAATTTATACTGAAAACTGCATGCATATTTGAAGGTACCTTTTATCAGAAGACAGTGTGTCAGCTTGTGAGCATTCAGGAGCGTCCCAGACACCCGAGCTACTTGTTGGCAGCTGACACCCACAGATGCTAGTCAGATAAGAGGCAATGCAGAACCATCCTTAATTTATCACACATTATTAAATTTTGGTGGCAGACAACAAGATACACCATTAGTGACTATCGGTGTTTGGAAAAGATTAAAAGGAACACTTAGAACCTTGAACAATGGACCATGGTATTTTCCCAGTGTAAGAACAAAGTCACCTCCTGGGAATGGAAGGGCAAAGGAGCTCTTATTGCATGCTGCACTTTTTCAGAGGTAAAAAAGCAGTGGGAGAAAGCAACCATCTTTTAAAAATCTATTGTGATCTAATCCCAAACCTACCAGTGGATGAAATGGTTCCCTAGCTGTTTACTACTAACTACCCCATGTAGTGTAGACTCAGTGGTGGATTCAAAACAGCTCTTTTTCTAAGCAATAAAAGGTAACAGATTGTGAGCCAGCAGGGACCTTGTGGAGTCATGGTTTATTTAGTCATATATTTTTGCACTGCCAGGCATTAAACCTTTTATTTCATTATCTATTTTATAATAACCAATTTGAGCAAACTTTAATATCCTTCATAGAATGTACAATCATGATAAAGTCAATTTCTAGAGACATCTATTAAATTGTGTAATCTTTTTGGAATAAAGACACGAGCACACACAAAGAAAAATGAGTTAAAGTTTTCTCATCACTTTATTTTTCAAACCATGCATGTGACCAATAATGACGTAAACTAATCACACCATTTAAAACTAGTCACCTCTTAGAATGACACACTCACACATCCCTCTCCCATTTAGAGCATCCGCCTCACTGCACTTACCATGATATGACAGGTACGGAGATGGCAAAGGTAAGGACGTCCAGAGAGAACATTCAAAGTCAACAGCCCTTGCTGGGTTAAGCACTGAAAACTCTATGATTCTCCTTCTCAATCTCAACCAGAGATTTAGAACTGAACAGCAGCAGTCCACCGAACCACGGGAATTTTAAGACACTCTTCCCCACTCAAGTTAAAGAATGCCTTGACCCTTTCTGGCCATGCCTAAGAGATCCAAATCTGCATTACTGGGGCTACGTCGATTTGCTTGACAAGCACATCCAGATGGAACCTTTATTTTTTTTCAGGATGTCATTTTGGAATCATCTTATCTATGTCAGAAAATATGGGTGGTTTTGGTTTATTAAGAAACGAAATTATTGACATCACAGAGCTTCCTTTAACACAGGTGAGAGTAACTGCTCCAATCACCAGCTCCAAGAAGGGACATGAAATGCCTGGCCAATATGACGAAACCCCAACTCTACTAAAAATACAAAAATTAGCCGGGCGTGGTGGTTCGTGCCTGTGGTCCCAGCTAGTTGGGAGGCTGAGGCAGGAGAACTGGTTGAACCCGGGAGGTGGAGGCTGCACTGAGCCAAGACTGCACCAATGCACTCCAGCCTGGGTGACAGGGTGAGACTCTGTCTCAAAAACAGAAACAAAACAAAACAAAACAAAACAAAATGCTATCAAAACAAAGTATAAAGGACTGCCATGCTTTGAGTGTTTGATTTCCTTGAAAGTGTATTTATGATTCTCCCTGGATTATCAAGCTTCTGAGTCATTTTTCCTTCTTTCCCATTTTCCATTTCTCCTATTTGGCATCACTATAAAAATTAAAATGGGCTTCAAAGGAAAGCAGACAAGCCCAGCCTGCCCAGAGGTGTCTCAGACCCCATCCCTGGAGAGCTTATTATTAGACACACCAATCAGAGGAAGGTGGCTTTGAGGCAGTCCAACGTGACCTAGTATAATTGCCTAGGTTTTATTTCATAAATCAAATGCTTGGTTATGAGCAGGGGACAATAGAGAAACCTTGCTTCAATCCTCTGCTGGAGTAACGTAGAAGTGAATGACAGTCTCTAAGAGCACATGGGAAAAAAACATCTGATCCAGGAGTTAAAAACATGAAGATAATACTATTCCTTTTGGCCTTAGAAATTGCATTCTGGATCCTCAAACACTACATTTATTACTCTACATCGCATCTGTCCCAAGAAGAGAAACTCCAGAGCTGTAATAATGTTCCCCTTCCAAAGCAGGATAAAGCACCATGCACAGGTATGATGTGTGACCAGAAGTCATACACTCATAATAAAAAGAAAATTAAAATATGTTGTCAGGGAAAATGACCACTCTGAGTAAATAAGCTAGTTTTAGTAAATGGCAGGGGAAATAACCAACATCCACCTCATTCCTCTCCCGATTCCTTTCCCAGCTGCAGTGTAGAAGGAAGAAACATAGTCCCCAACTCCAGATTTCAAGTAATACAGAGTACACTTTTTGCTCTCCCCTAAAACTGACCACTGCATCTGCATCAGATGTGATACAGGTCACCGCTTTAAACGCTCAGCTCTCCTAAAAACCACTGCATGAATGGCCAAAGGCAAAGCAACGTCAGCTTCCCTTGGGAAGCCTAAACAATGTATAGTCAATTAGGCAAAAACCTAAACAATATATAGACAACTGAATACTTTCTTTGCAAAAACACAAACTCGGGACCAGGAATGAAGTGGCAGCCATAACTGCTTTGTGGAAGTTAAAGGAGATTTTTCAAAGATGCTCCCCAGTGTTAGGCACATTCATTTAATGCATAAGCGTATTTACCAAACACCTGCCATGGGCAAAATGTTGCGCTGTCCCTATTGAGGGATATGATGAATATTTTATCATTTTTTTGAATCAAAATTCCCTGTTTCCAAAAATGACCTGAGGCTATTTCCAAGGATGAAGGAGAAAGCCCTGCCCTTAGGATGCTGGTATTCTCATTTTGGAATTGCTGGCATAGGACTTTGCTTTCTAGGACTTTGCTTTCTACATCCCTTCCTGACCCATTTAGCGAGCCTGAGAAATCATTCCCAGATACACTACCCCCATCCAAAGCACCTCAGCACAGGAGTAATGCCAGCAGGAGAACCTTCGTGTTACATGGCTGCTGAGCTCACAGGGGTGCTGAAATCCATGTGAAAAGGAAAGGTAAAAAATAAAGCATGCACAAACCTCAAGGCAAGCACCCTCAAGAAGCTTTCTTGGGAAAAGGCAGTCATGCAGCAAATGAGTCCCACCTAGCCCCATTCTATATCCCACCTCCTCCTCGCCTATGCTGAACGCACCATCACACAAGGATTACACCGTGAAAACGCACACCCACATTTGACTCTAAATGAGAGATGGGAAGAGAATCAAAGGGAAGGCTAAGGCCAAGAAAAATACAGAGACCGATGGAGACTGACACAGAGAGACAGATGCGGAGGGAGAATGAGACAGAGACTGAGACCAAGAAAGGGAAGGAAGTGGGTGGGGAAACGGGAGACAACAGGGACCTAGGAGCCCAGGGTGGGTGGGGAAAGGGAGGGGGGAAGTAGATGTGGGAGGACTACCAGGTAGGGAAAGAGTGGAGTTTGAGACTGAGAGGAGGAGGGAGAGGTGAGCTGGGGTGGAGGAAAAAAGGGAGCGGCAGGGGAACGTTTCAAGGATGGGAAGCGAGCAGGGGAGGCCAAGAAAGAATAAACAACATTAGAAAGCCATCAGCAGAAGCTTTTTGACGTGATCCTTTTGCTTCCCAGTGCACTCCTTGCCTCCAGGGCCATCAGTGGTAAGCAGCCTCATCACACTTCTGTGTGCACTAAGCTCTTTCCAAGGCAGCTGCTTGGGAGGGCATCAGCACTCCCCTCCCCAACTACTCCTCTCTCCTGGAACCTCCACACAAGATGTGGATGTTTAATTAGGTCTTTCAGTTCCTCCCTGAATGCGGTGACAGAATCTTAGGCACAGTCTCCACCCCGGTTCTTACCCACCTTAATGATGCTTCTGGCTGGAACACAGGGGCTTCTGAACACAAAGGTAATAGGGTAACTTTGATTAGCCTTGACCAGGAGGAAGGCTTCGAGGAGAAAGTGACACCCCCCCACCCCCAGAAGGTGCCAAAGCTGCTGGATGAGTGTGGCACAGCAAGCCCCAGGGCTGACTGGGCTGACTGGATGGTCTAAGTCCTAATGCAATTGAAGATCAGTCAATAGGAAAAAAATCTTTGAGTTGATAATGATTATATAATTGTTTCCCCAACCTTCTCACAGGAGGATCAACCAGCGGATCCCTGTTAGGATGCCTGCATCTATAGCCATTTTTGGGAAGAAGGATGAGATTCACTTTTTACCTAACTGAACCCTCCCCCTTGTTCAAGGGGAACTCAAAACTCATTTCTTTCAAGTAATTCCTTGGCACCACTTTCATGAAACCCTTTCTCCTCTGCATTTAGTGCGAGGCACACTGTCTATAGCTCCCAATTTAATCATAACTATGGCCACATTTTTCTAAAAGCATTTTACATGGCAGGATTTCCTGCCCAGATAGACTGCAACACTTTCCATGGGAAAGAGCTGTGCTTTGGAATCAAACGGTTCTGGACACCCAGTCCATACCAAGGTTGGGAGCGCTGAACCTCATGAAGACTGAGTTTCCTCCCATCTGGAGGGAGGGAAAATAATAGGAGCTTCATGGAGTAAGGTCAACACCAGCCTAGCAGCTCCTGCCCAGGGAGCTCCAGCCACACTCTGGTCCATCTGCCAGGACTCCTGTGAAGCCAGTGGTGGCCCAAAGCCATTGGGCCAGGGAGAGGTGTCCAGCATCAAGCAACCATGGGAGCAAAGTTAGCAATAGTCTCTCAGCCTCAGTTTTTGGTAACAGGTAAGATTAGTGGCAAATGTGTAATGACGTTATCTAGTTCAACACCTCAGAAACTGGAGCTGCTCTGATCTTGTTCTCGCCCCCATTTTCTCATTAGTCTCCTTTCCCTGCGTCAGTGAGCTGATGTGAGAGGGACACACTGATACTCTAGGACTCCCTGTGGAAAATGGTCATCTTCATGTCCCCTGTTTGGAAACCTTCTTATACATCCACTGAAGTTGAAATAAAATATAGACATGGCCAAGCACAGTGGCTTATGCCTATAATCCCAGCACTTTGGGAGGCTGAGGCAGGTGGATCACCAGAGGTCAGGAGTGTGAGACCAGCCTGGCTAACATGGTGAAACCCTGTTTCTACTAAACATACAAAATATTAGCTGGACATAGTGGTGTGGACCTATAATCTCAGCTACTTGAGAGGCTGAGGCAGGAGAATCACTTGAACTCGGGAGGCAGAGGCTGAAGTGAGTGAGATCGCACCATTGCACTTCAGCTTAGGCAGTAAGAGCAACCTCTATCTCAAAAAACGAAATAAATAAAATGGACACAACTTCCAAGTAAACTGTTTCATTATCAAAATTCTCACCAGCCCTATTTATTTAATTGTAAATGATATGAGTATTTCTTGCACATATACATATTTTTAAGTTGCCTTTTACCCTCAGTAAATTTACCATATAAATAAGTATTCTTTTATAGCACAGTTTAACAGCTGCTTAGTCATTGATTACACAGATATAGCATGATTTGCTTACGAATACACTGTCCAATTTCTTCATTTGCTTTATACAGGCTGGTATCCATTATCCGAAAGGCCTGAGATCAGAAAGAAGTGTTTCAGATATCAGACTTTCTAAGATTTTAGAAAATCTGAAGTATGCCAGTTGAAGATCCCAAATCTCAAAATCTGAAATGTCCAGTGAGCACTTCTTTTGAGTATCATGTTGGTACTTAAAAAGTTTTGGATTAGGCCGGGTGCACTGGCTCATGCCTGTAATCCCAGTACTTTGGGAGGCCGAGGTGGGTGGATCACGAGGTCAAGAGATCGAGACCATCCTGTCCAACATGGTGAAACCCTGTCTCTAATAAAAATACAAAAAAAAAATTGGCCGGATATGGTGGTGCGTGCCTGTAGTCCCAGCTACTTGGGAGGCTGAGGCAGGGGAATTGCTTGAAAGCGGAAAACAGAAGTTGCAGTGAGCCGGGATCGTGCCACTGCACTCCAGCCTGGTGACAGAGCGACACTCTGTCTCAAAAAAAAAAAAGTTTTGGATTTTGGAACATTTCATATTTTTGGATTAGGGATACCCAACATATATATTTTTTCACTATTTTTTAAATGACTAACCTTATACACACATTTTTATGCACATCTGTAATTATTTACATAATATAAAATCTCAGAGTGGCACCAATTAGCCAAAAGCACTATTATAGTTCTTGGTGACTATTACGTAATCCTAGAAAAGATTTTACACAACATCAGTGGGCATGGGTATTTCCAATTTCAGGATTATAAACACAATCCTAATACCCTCTTTTGTTATTGTTGTTGTTGGCGCTGGTGGCGGAAGTGGTTTGCTTTGCTTTTGAGACTCTGTCTCAAAAAACAAACGAAACACTCAAAAATGCTCTATCACCCAGGGTGGAGTGCAATGATGCAATCTCAGCTCACTACAACCTCTGCCTCCTGGGTCCAAGTGATTCTCCTGCCTCAGCCTCCTGAGTAGCTAGGATTATAGGCACACACCACAATGCCCAGATAATTTTTATATTTTGTATTTTTAGTACAGACAGGGTTTCACCATGTTGGTCAGGCTGGTCTCAAACTCCTAACTGTAGGTGATCCACGATCTCAGCTTCTCAAAGTGCTGGGATTATAGGCGTGAGCCACCGTGCCCAGACTGTTTTGCTTTTAACTCTTGGAGAAAACTTCTGGTACTTACTATTAGCATTTCGTTGACACCAAAAGAACAGAGACTAAGTTTTTACTCATCTTAACCAAGAGAGGAAAACAGAACAAGCCTCTTGGGCCATCTGTGTGTAATATCTCCTAAAACAGTCCAGACTTCAGCCAGACTTCAGTGCCTAACCCAAGGCCTCTGAACATAGTTATAAACATAAATCTTCGATCACTGAAATCAGTATCTAGCCCAGTGACAGGCCATAAAACCTGACTCAAGGCACAACTGCTGCGTAAATGAAACAATATCTATTAACTGTATGTATCGCTTCTTCAAAACATAAAGAAAATAATTATAATTATGGCAGTCCTTGAATTAGGGAGGTCTGTTACAATAAAACATCTCTACCAAAACAATGCCTGGTCCTATTTTCCTAATGAGTTGGCTTTTTCAACCCTGAGTTTTCCCCACGAATAAACAAAGAAGAGACATTTCCAATGAATCACATCAAAGAAGAAAGGGCTTCCTGCATTATGCTAACATCTACTAAAGAACAGAAATCTAATGCAAGATGCATCAAATGAGGACAAAATCTCTGGAGAGAGGATCCAGCTGGCACGTTGATGCCATGGAGCTTGGAGCCTGTGCCAGCATTTCCATTACAAAAATCCTATAATCCAAAGCCACAGCAAATTGAATAAATAGCTAATAAGTTGTTGCCCCTCTCCTATTCCAGAAAAATAATTAAAAAATTAAATTGTATACACAGATATGGGAGAATTATGCCACTGGCAATGCTAATGAGTTTAGAATTTATAAAAGACTCCCTACCTCCCAATCCATTTTTCTGCCTTCATCTGAATTTCTGTATTTTTCATTGTGTTGTTGTTATTATAAAAATTGCTTTTTAGGGGAAAAACTCCAAGAGTCTTAGAATTATAAATATCTGAGTTTAAAAGATGCTGAAAATAGTCCATATCTTCTGATTCTAAAAATAAAGAAACTGTACCTCAGAGGAGTTATAAATGGCAGAACCCAAGACTATGGAAATAATAATTTAATTTCATCTCCTCTCAAATCCCTTAGAGCTTGGTTTTTATAGAATTTATATATAACTGCCTTTTATTAGGAGACTATGAAAACATGAAATATACTATGCATCTGTCCTTAGGAAGAACTTTATAGTTTCAATGAATGTTAAGTAAAATCTTACAGAAACACGAGGCTAGCATTTTTCACAGATATGGATAATGTCATTTAGATAATGGGAGGCAACACAATCAAATCTTGGAGCTGGAAAGGATTTTATGTGTTTTCCAGTGCAACCACTTTTACATACAAGGTGACCAAAGACCACTAAGGTCGTGATATGTAAGATCACTCGATTAGAGGGACAGAGCCAGCATTTCCTAACTCCTCACTCAAGGGTAGTTCTATTAAATCACGCTGACTTTTCTATATTACGGTCTGGTACAGTATCTGGTATTTTAATTTGTAAAAATATTTGGTGTTATAAAATATCAGTTCATGACCCTCTTGGTTTCTAAGGCTGTGCACTATGGCTCCCTTATTACTTTCAGTCTCTTTCTACAGCATAATGGTAACCTGTTCTCTCAAGGACTACCACGTCCACTGATTTCAAAAAGGCAAGACAGAAATAACCCAGACCTGGCTCCTTCTAGTTCTTCTGATAAGATGAACTAACATGAGCAGCCAAATAATGGAGAGGACACAGGCATCCCCGTCCCTCACAATCAGGTGAAATGTGCTTTTGTTCATTTCTCCTTGCTGCCTCTGGCCACTTGTCAGACACTTTTGGCCAGGCTGCACTGACTGAGCACTGGCTCATCCATCTGAAAACTAAAATCCTAAACCTAAAGCCTCCTTGAATCACATCCCTTGGTGATACAGTGCAAGCACCCTCCTCTGCCACTAGCTGTAACACTTCAATCAAGCTACGTCCGTCTTTGGGTCTCTATTTGCTCATGGATGAAATGGTAGGGTTCTCTCCAGCCGTAAAATGCTATAATCTATGATTTAAGGGATAATTACTCCCATAAAGGGAGAGGGAGAGGTAAATGAAGGTGGCCTCTTGATGTACTGCATTTGAATCCTGACCCTACTTCCCATGTCTCTGCCCAGCCAAATCAGTTTGGCTGCAGGGGGGTTGAGTCACTTTTATTTTTGAGATGGGAGTCTCAAAATCCTGCCCAGGACGGAGTGCAGAGGTGCAATCTTGGCTCACTGCAACCTCCATCTCCTGGGTTCAACCGATTCTCCTGCCTCAGCCTTCCGAGTAGCTGGTACTACAGGTGTCCGCCACCACACCTGGCTAATTTTTTATATTTTTAGTAGAGACGGGGTTTTGTCATGTTGGCCAGGCTGGTCTTGAAGTCCTGACCTCAAGTGATCTGCCCACCTCGGCCTCCCAAAGTGCTGGGATTAGAGGCGTGAGCCACCGTGCCCGGCTGAGAGTCACATTCTAGAGTGGGTGGAAGAATGTTTGAGTGGAAAGAATTGCATAATCCCCACGAACAACTGCAAGGGCCTAGGAGAGATTGGCAAAAGACAGAAAAAGCAGAGATGCTCAGGAACAAAGCAGCGGCTGTGGGAGGAAAGGCTGACTCATGTCTCAAAGCACAGGCTCAATCCTAGATTTCATCCTGCCAGGACAAATGTTAGGGAAGTCATAAATGCTACAAGAAATGCTATCAATAAGTACTGTCTTGCTGCATTACACTGATGTGGGGCAGTTTTGTGACAAAGACTTACTGCCTACCCAAAGGATGGAGCACACAGCAAAACTATAAAAATCCCTTCCATGTGTTGCCCCCAAAGACTTGTCCAAATTACAATCTTTGCCTGCATGGCAGTGAGGCAGACACGTAACTATGAAACCACCATCTGGAGCTAGATTTATAAACTTCACTTCCTGGCTGTGACTAAGCTCAACCAGCCATCGTCTAGCTCAGGGGTGTTCAATCTTTTGGCTTCCCTGGGCCATACTGGAAGAATTGTCTTGGGTCACACATAAAATACACTAACACTAATGATACCTGATGAGCTAGGAAAAAAAAAAAAGGCCCATGCATAAATGTCATCATGTTTTAAGAAAGTTTACAAATTTGTGTTGGGCCACATTCAAAACTGTCCTGGGCTGCATGAGGCCCATATGCCATGGGTTGGACAAGCTTGATATAGCTCAACCTACTGCTTGGATCCCAACAACGTATGACTCTGGGCAGGGACCCTTCACATCTGTAGTCACTACAAATCTGTATATTTATTATGATAATTTTCTGGCAGGTGACAGTGACAGTACAGGTTTTGAAGAAATGGCAGCAGGAGGATCATGCGGATTAGTGCCAGGATGGCCTGTTCCAAATCCACATAAAAGCACATTATCAGCACACAAAACCCTGAATGTATGCTTATGTTACTTATGCTCATGCTAACTAATATCCATCATGGCAGCGATGTCACCATAGCTCTATTTGGGGTCCCCAGATCTTGCACAATTGTTATCAAGATGACAGACAACCTTTAAATAGTGAAAACACCAATAAAACGAGACCGCATAAAAAGTCCACGTTCTAGCGGTGGTCACCTGTGGAAACTCTAATGTTTGTCTGGAAAATTCAGGAACACAATGACCTCCCTCTCAGGCTCACTGAGGGCTTCCAAAAACCTCTATCCAGTGTCAGAGTTAAGAATAACATTGCTAGGGGTGTCTCCATGAGTGAAAAAGGGGGATTTTTGATTCTGGACTCAGTCCAGAATCTAAAACACTGCTAAAGCAGTGTCCGTACACACAACACAAATCTGGAACACTTCAGAGGGCAGGATGAAGAACTAGATCACCTGGCGAGGGTGGGAAATGAGCTCCCATCTGTGCCTCACCTAAATAGGTCACAATGAGTGACTCCTTGTAGTGGCAAAATGTTAATGATTTATCATCAGTTTCAAAACTGGACTACATTTTTGATGTGCTCTTTTTTAAAGTCGGGTTTACTGAGGTATAATTTACATAGAGTAAATTTAATCCTTTTAGTGCACAAGTCTCTGGGCTGGAAAAACTCACACAATCCCGTAACTACTAGCACCATCGAGATACAAAGATTTCATCGTCCCCAAAATTCCTTCATGCCCCTTTGTAGTCAACTCCTACCCCTAGCCAGACAACCACTGATTTGATAAAACCAGACTGTGTTTACACTCGACTCTACATATCTACCCTATTTCACTGATTTCAAGACACCCCCGCCAACACACACCAGAAATGAACACTCTGAAATAAGAATGTATTTCACAATTAATGTCATTTTATATTATAATTGGCAACAATTTTTGTTTTTAGAGGTACATGAAATAACAATGTGTCTTACAACCTATGGTGCTTTAAAAGAATCAATGAAATACCAAATTTAAGTCTTTTATTTCAAAACATTCATTGAATACTTACGACATGCTAAGCATTCTTTTAGGCACTGCAAATACAAAAATGAACAGCATGGTCCTCAAGGAATTATCACTTGAGAGGAGGAGATATAATTATAATGCAATGTGATCATGTCCACGGCACAGCATTTCTGCTCATTACGACTAAGTAAAATTATCTCTACACTGGCCACTCTTCTGCCTTTGGGAAAAAACTTCCTCAAAACATGTCCTTCCATGTACAAGGAAATAAGAATGAACGCAGTTAGCATTAAGCTTCATTCTACTCGTCCCAAGAATGAGTTATTGCCACACCATCTGACATACTGCCTAGAAACAATCCAATTATTTTCTCCATAATACTATGCTGCTGTAGTAGAGAAGTCTCATTTTAGTGTTCAACAGCTGCAAAGCTTTTATAATAATATTGAAGAGAAGTCACTGAAAATAACTGCTCAATCTGTGAAAGGCAGATGTCCCCAGTCTTTCATATACATGCTTCGAGGTCCCCAGACTCTTCCCTGGACAACTTTTAAAGGAGAATGCAGAGAAGAAAAGTTAGTGCCCTTACCTGGTTCTTGAAAGTGTTCTTCATTTGATAGAGTCCTGGACAAAATGAGTATTAATGCTTCTTTAAATTGGTCAAAGTGTACCTAGAAAAAAATAAAAATAGATTTAAAGTAATTTCCACAGCTCTAAGAATGCAAACCTATCTACAAGGTACCAGAACTGTTTTCTTTCCATCCTAACAGACTTGAAGTGAGTCATAATCCAATTTGTTGCTTTTTTTCTTCATTTCTCTAAAGATAGAAGGGAAAACAGGCCGATCATTTTGATCCCCAGTGTCATAAACATTCATATCAATACTCACCTCCTAGGAAAAAAGCTATATAGCAAATTCATCTTTATAAACTCAGAAAAAGATATATTTTAAACTCTTAGTTCCTTTTATTTTTCTGAACAAGACCAGAAGAGGAAGATGTTAGGCTACATATTGGAAGAGCCTTGCCAAGCAAATGAGCCAACGGAACGGTGCCCCACAGATGCTTTTGTACCTTGAGATATTCTAGAACAGAGTGGTCTGTCTTTTGAGGATGACCTGAATACAGTCTTGCTTGGGGGCAGGTATATAATATTTATTTCTCAAGGCCCCTATGATTCCATAAATAAGCAAAAATCAATAGCAAATTTACAAAGAATAAAAGAATCTTAAGAAGTATTTTTCAGAATTCTTAAAAAATAGAGTTATCTTGACTGAAGTTGGAAAGTACCTGAGTTTTATTTAAGTAAATAGTCAGAACTAGGATATGACTTTGTTGAAAAGGTAAAAGCATTTTCTTTATGGCCAAGGATATTCTATAACATAAATGTATGTCATGGGGTTTCTTCTCATCACAATTCTAGTTTGATAATGTGGTACCTATTGACACAGAACCCCCATGTAAACACAAAATTGGTAAATTTGTAATTTGTACTGCTATGGGATAAGTTTCTTTGGATGTCATTACAAAACACTGCCTAGAGGTTTAATATAGGTGACAGATAAACTTCCAAATCAAATTCACAAAAGTAGCAAATTTGATTAGTTATTGAAAAAGTGAACAAAAAATCATGTCTTATCTGTGAAAATCAAAACAAAATCGAGGAATCCATTGAGTTTATATGTCATAAAATTGTATCTCCTTGCAATATACCACACTCTTCCAAAGTATATGTGATTTCTCTACCATGTTAGTTTTGATTGATTGGAATTACTTACTGAAATCATTAGATTATATTGCATATATTTAAGGTGTACAACTTGATGATTTGATACATGTATGCAATGTGAAATAATTACCACATTCAAGCTAATTAAAATATACATCACCTCACAGAGCTACCTTTTTACAGGCTTTAAAAATCTACATAATCTAAGGAGCCAGAGCAGAAGTCTGTCAAGGAAAACCAGGCACCTGCAAAAGACCCAGAGTGGTACAATCCATGAAAGGGTAAAAGACTGTAGAAAGGTAGGCTACGTTAATTAGATTTCACAGTCAAACAGCCTGGGGGAGGGAGGACGGCCAGGTCTCACTACTGTCCCAGAGTCAGAGATAGGCTCCAGTTCACATGGTCAAGGCCATCTTCCCAACCAGCCAGTTCACAAACACCACACATTCAAGAGCTCTGCCACTCAGAGCCACTTGACAGGCATCTATGAATTTCCACAGAATCATTCATTCTTCTCAGGGCAGCCAGAGCAGGGTTAGGAGGACACACACAGGCTCTACAGCCAGGTGAGTCCAGGCTTTAAACCGAGCTCTTCCTTTACTTCCTGATGTGAACTGGTGACATTACAAAGCCTCTGCAAGCTCTAGTTTGTTCATCTGGAAAACTGGGGATATCTAACAACAGATATTTATTATTCATTCAATAAATATTTATTGAGCAATTGCTCTTTACCAGGCACTATACATGGCCCTGATGACACAGTAGTAAATGACAGTGACAAGCCCCTGTGCCATGATGCTCATAGTCTCAGGAAATGTCACAGAGAGTCCAGGCAGCTGCTAAGAACACTGCATGTATTTTATGGTATTTATTAATACCACCTCCCTGTGTTAGGAAGATAAAATGAGAATTAGGTAAGTATCAAGAATGTCCTGGGACTCTTAGATACCCAGCAAGTGGTAGTTAATACTACCAAGGAATAGTAATAGGGTGACAGATTGTCCTCATTACTTTTATAAAGAATCAGGGCCATGGCTGGGCATGGTGTCTCATGCTTGTGATCCCAACACCTTGAGAGGCTGGCTGAGCATGGTGGCGTGCACCTGTAATCTCAGGTACTTGGGAGCCTGAGGCAGGGCAATTGCTTGAACTCAGGAGGTGTAGGTTGCAGTGAGCCAAGGTCGAGCCACTCACTGCACTCCAGCCTGGGCGACAAGAGCGAAACGCCATCTCAAAAGAAAAAAAAAAAAGAATCAGGGTCATATTTTCAAGCAAAGCTAATGGCCATGAAAGTGATGAAGACAGCCAAGTGTGAGTGGTGGGGGTGGCAGCAGCGAGGTCCAAGGGCCTGCCTTCTCCCCCAGGATCTGTGGAGTTGCCCAGTATCAGAGAAACTGATCCAGTTTGCTGTATTTGGGGACCTGTAACTCTAGGTTTCTTCTCTTTCCTAAGGATATTAATGGAGGGGACTGAATGAAACCTAAGTCTCTCACTGCAAGAGTTACAAGTTGAATGTAAAGAAGGTTCTCTTTCAAAGTAAGGTGTTTGTCTGGAGGATTTCAGATCCTTTACACTTGACTCTGTGGGTCTCCCCTGGGTCTTCTGAAAGTGTAAGTTTTGATGGAGACCATTGGAAATAACCTTCCTGAATTTGGTCCTGACGTAGGTCTATTCATAGTTCAAAGGTCACTCAGTAGTCCATCTACCTCAACTTTACTTTCTCTGACAAATGACAAAAACATCTATAATCTAATAAATTCTAATAAACTTCCAAGGCTTTACATGAGGCCTAAGTATCCTTTGAATATGGTATGACAAACACACAAGTTTTTGAGATGGTATAAGCTTCATTTATATGGAGTTTGTTTATTTCACAGCCTCACCTATCTGGAGTACAGCAGGCAACCAGGAAAGAAACATACAGGGTCAAAAGCTGAGGGAGGTGTCATAAAGCCCAGGCACTCTTCCCATAGAAAATGCCACAGGACCAACTCAGGATTTCTACATTCCTACTCTACCTGATTATTACAAACCTCATGATCCTGCTTCCCAACTCTCTACAGATTGGAAGCAGCAAGTAAAAGACAGCGGTACTCCAAGCTAAAAGTACAAGGAGTAATTACTGACATATTTGCCAGGTGTGGTGTTGTGCACCTGTCATCCCAGCTACTTGGAAGGCTGAAATAGGAGAACTGCTTGAGGACAGGAGTTTGAGATCAGCCTGATAACACAGCAAGACTCCATCTCGAAAATAAAAAATAAAAGAAGCAATTATTGACCTATTGAGATTGAGGAAAGACATTAACCAACCTCCTTCAAACAAAAACAAAGCATAATGCTTTTTATACTTTACAAAGACATTTTAAAAAATCTATTAAAAACTATATAAACTGTAAAAAAGACAACAGGTGCATTCAAAAACTGAATCGACTGGGGTTGTTTAGTGTTGGGGCAAGGATTCATTCAGTGAATCCTGAGGGAATTACTCTTTTTTGTTGTTGTTGTTGTTTGTTGAGATGGCGTCTTGCTCTTGTCACCCAGGCTGGAGTGCAATGGTGCAATCTCAGCTCACTGCAACCTCTACCTCCTGGGTTCAAGCAATTCTCCTGCCTCATCCTCCTGAATAGCTGGGATTACAGGTGTCCGCCACCATACCTGGCTAATTTTTGTATTTTCACCATGTTATGGAGGCTGGTCTCAAACTCCTGACCTCAGGTGATCTGTGCGCCTGGTCTTCCAAAGTGTTAGGATTACAGGTGTGAGCCACCACGCCCAGCTCTGAGGGTATTACTCTTAATAACAGAAGAAAAACTGATAGGTCAGGAGATTTTAAATGGTCAAGAACAATTTAATTATGTTTAATACACTCTTGTACAGGATAAAACTAAACTTCTGAATCCCCGAGGGTATTATTGTAGGTTCATTCTTTCCTAGACATTTTGTCATTTGAATCTCACAATATTCATGTGAATTAGTCATAGCAGAGAACCTACCTTAAAAAGGTAAAGAAGACATGCACCAGGCTTTCTAACCAGACTCATCAGAGCCCAGCAAGCCTGCCTGACTCTGGCCCTCTTCCCTCTTGGTCTGACCTCTCAGTGAAATCCCTTGCTGCTGCTATAAGACAAATTCTCAACTTCACATGAAGCCACTAGGTGTAAAGCACACATCAGGTATAAGGCAGGATCAGGAGATACATAACCTCTGCCCTCAAGGAGTTTATCAGCTACACCATAGCCTCCAGAAAGTGGAAGGGTGGAATGAGGAAAAAGAGAGGAAGGTTTATTAGTAACTGCAAGATAGAAGCTGGTATGTGCCTGAGAGAAACAAAAGCTGGTAGGGGCCTCTGATAAACAAGCATGGCCTACTTGGCCAATAGGGAGGAAAAGAGGGACAGTTTTGCAACGCTTGAATTCTCTAAGATCTTCACAGACAGAGATGAAAGGTTTCCAAAATGTACTTGTGATGCAGTAAATCAGCCTCATTTTAGATGAAAAGGGGCTCTATAAAAGATTAAACATGACTATTAACTCAGAGGCTCTTCACAGCCCAATAATATCCACTTGGTTGAATTCCTCTTTTCCCAACAAAAAGTCCGAAAATTCAAACACCACTCAGCAGCTGGTCCAAACCATTAAAGCAACTTTAAGTCTTAAATTGATCTTTATTTTCCTTCTTGCAAGTGTAGACACTGGGCCCTTGGATTTAAATAGCAGTAAATGCCTCATCTTAAAGACATAGTTCTCTTGTGGTGGACCAGACTGCTATTTTCCATCAATGCTCAAGAATAGCAATGTGGTGGAAAAGTCCCTTAGGGCACAACCCAAAACCAAAATGCTGATGAGTGCCTCCACCAGTGGGCTATGTTCAGTGACTGGAATGTTTAAGTACCATTTTTCTCCTCCAAGGGAGCTTTACTATTGCATTTTGCTAAAAATTAGAAATCTCCACAAATATACAATACAATTAAGTCCCACAAGGTAACAAGGTTCTGAGTTATGCATACACTGGCTGGTACCTGCTCATCTGAATAACAATTGCTGCCATTCATTTTACAAGCATTCCTATACCTTGTATGCCTCAAAGGGCAGTTTGCAGCAATGGGAAAATTACATGATTGACGAAAAACACACATGACAGTTAAACAAGATTAAGAGGAAGGCCAGTCAAGTCTGATATTTTTGTCATATGTCACCAACTCTTAGGAGAAATTTATCTCATCACTCTTCCTCTCCATGTTTCATATGAATGCTTTTTTAGAAACACAATTTACTTTTTTTTAAAAAAAAGAACTTAAATACCACACAAGAAACAAATTCAAACCACACACACACACAAAAGCCTGGTAACAGGAAGTAGAATAAGGAAGCTAATGTTGCATAAACTCATCTCATGCAATTGTGGAGATCAAATGCAGTTTCCATATGTGTACAGGCACTACTTGAAATAGACCCAAGGTGTGAAAACTCAAGCGAGTGCCAAACAAGGTGAATTTATGAAACAAGACAAAGGTCTATGTAACCAATACAAAATTAGTAGGTTGGTATTTACTAATATAAAAATTCATGAAAGAACATTCAAAACATTGTGTTCGTTGAAATGGCTGTAGAAATATGGACTTAGAAGATCAACGCACAGGAAAATGCTTACGGCATTATGCAAAGAGAAATGACATAGACTAAAGAGGCAGTTTTGTAATGAAAGATACACGTATTTTATTTTAAATAAGGTATTCAGGTTATTGTAACTTAATATTCATTTACTGCAGACAATGCAGAGAGAACCAAAGGCTATTTTAAAAGGTAGGTTTATAAAACCTAAAGCAATTATATGAAGCTGTACTCCATACTGGTCCAGGGAATCCTGTTTACAGATGGAAGTGAATTCAAACCACCACCACACAAGAGAACTTCTAACAAATCTACTTTCCACTCTAATCATGATTCTTGGTAAATCATTCCTAGGAAGACACTATCCAAAAGTCATTCTGGGTATATAGAGGGTAGGGGAAAGGAGCATGCAGCCAGACACAGCAAGTTAGCCGTGTCCTTGGCTCTATGATAAGCCTTTGATACACAAAAATCTCAGTCCACCTTCATCACAGTCTTGTAAGGAAAGTATTCTCCCCATTACACTGATGAGAAAACTGAGGCTCAGAGTATTTAAGATAATATGTTCATATGGTTAAAAAGTGGCAAGAACTGAATAGCCAAGACAATCCTAAGCAAAAAGAACAAAGCTGGAGGCATCATGCTACCCACTTCAAACTGTACTACAAAGTTACAGTAACCAAAACAGCATGGTCCTGGTAGAAAAACAGACATGTAGACCAATGGAACAGAATAGAAAACTCAGAAATAAGACTGTACACCTACAACCATCTGATCTTCAACAAACCTGACAAAAACAAGCAGTGGGGAAAGGAGTCCCTATTTAATAAATGCTGCTGGGAGAATTGGCTAGTTATATGCAGAAAACTGAAACTGAACCTCTTCCTTACATGTTATACAAAAATTAACTCAAGATAGATTAAAGATTTAAATGTAAAACCCCAAACTATAAAAACCCTAGAAGAAAATCTATGCAATACCTTTCAGGACATAGGCATGGGCAAACATTGCATGACAAAAATGCCAAAAACAATTGCAACTAAAGCAAAAATTGACAAGTGAGATCTAATTAAAGAGCTTCTGCACAGTAAAAGAAACTATTGTCAGAGTGAACAGACAACCTACAGAATGGAGAAAATTTTTGCAATCTATCAATCTGACAAAGGTCTAATATTCAGAGTTTACAAGGAACTTAAACACATTTACAAGAAAATAAACAATCCCATAAAAAGTGGGCAAAGGACATAAACAGGCAATTCTGAAAAGAAGACATTCATGCAGCCAACAAACATGGCAAAAAAAAAAAACTCAGTATCACTGATCATTAGAGAAATGCAAATCAAAATCACAATGAGATGCCATCTCATGCCAGTCAGAATGGCAATTAATAGTCCAGAAACAATAGATGCTGGTGAAGTTGTGGAGAAAAAGGAACACTTTTATGCTGCTGGTGGGTGTGTGAATTAGTTCAACAATTGTGGAAGACAGTGTGGTGATTCCTCCAAGATCTAGAGGCAGAAATACCATTTGATCCAGCAATCCCATTACTGGGTATATACCCATAGGAAAATAAATCATTCTATTATAAAGATATATGCACACATACATTCATTGCAGCACTATTCACAATAGTAAAGACATGGAGTCAACCCAAATGCCCATCAATGATAGAATGGATAAAGAAAATGTGGTACATGTATACTATGGAATACTATGTAGCCATAAAAAGGAATGAAATTAGCCAGGCGCAGTGGCTCACACCTGTAATTCCAGCACTTTGGAAGGCCGAGGCGGGCAGATCACAAGGTCAGGAGCTTGAGACCAGCCTGGCCAACATTGTGAAACCCTGTCTCTACTAAAGATAAAAAAAATTAGCAGGGCATGGTGGCGTATGCCTGTAATCCCAGCTTCTCAGGAGGCTGAAGCAGGAGCGCTGCTTGAACCCAGGAGGCAGAGGTTGCAGTGAGTGAGCTGAGACTGTGCCACTGCACTCCCTCCTGGGTGACAAGGAGACTCCATCTCAAAAAAAAAAAAAAGGAATGAAATCATGTCCTTTGCAGGACATGGATGGAGCTGGAAGCCGTTATCTTCAGGAAACTAAAGCAGAACAGAAAACCAAACACTGCATGTTTGCAAAGTAGAAGGTGAACAGTGAAAACACATGGACTCACTGGCAGGGAGGCAGGGGACAGGCAGGGAATAGCACACACTGGACCTGTGAGGTTGAGGGAGGGAGAGCATCAGCTCATGGATGCTGGGCTTAACACCTAGGTGATGGGTTGATCTGTAGAGCAAACCACCATGACGCACATTTACCTATGTAACAAACCTGCACATCCTGCATATGTACCCCAGAGCTTAAAATAAAAGTCGAAGGGGGAAAAAAAAGTGGCAAGAAGTGGAACTTGAATCCAGGACTGACTTCAAAGCCTGGGCTCTAATTGTATATACTATCTCAATGTAGTGGTGGTAGTGTTTGTGGGGCAGGGTATGGGAATGGAGATTCACTTTTGCATATTTGGAGTTAGAAGAAACTGTGGAGATATGCATTCAAATGCAGGGGCTGGGAAATCCAGGATACCATCCTGGCACTGACGCAAATGAGTCATCTGCCCTTGCAAAAGCCAAGATTTCTCTGTCAGACAGATGAACTCTGAGGTCTAAAATCTGAGAAAGACACTGAAGAACATTAAGTCTCCTCTGTCTAGACAGGAAGCTACTCATAAAAGTATCTGTGAAATAATGATGAAATCTAATGGGCATCCCTAACCATAGAAATAAGGCATTATGGGCTGGGTGCAGTGGCTCATCCCTGTAATCCCAGCACTTTGGGAGGCCAAGGTGGATAAATCACGAGGTCAGGAGTTCAAGACCATTCTGGCCACCATAGTGAAACCCCATGTCTACTAAAAAATACAAAAATTAGGGAGAGAGATCCAAGATGGCCGCATAGCAGCAGCTCGGGATTGTAGCTCCCAGTGAAAGCACAGACAGTGAGTGGATGCCGCAGTTGCAGACGAATTTTTGATGTCCACAGACTGGGAGATTCCTGGCGAAGGAGCCACACGGGTCGCCAGCGTGACTCTTTTGGCCGGCGCGGCGCTTCTCGGTGCGGAGTGTACGGGACTGGTTGCCCTTTTAGTCGGGCTCGGCCGGTCCCATCCCCACAAGGAGAACAGCAATTGGAAGCGCCGAGGACTGAGAAAGCACAGCTGAACCCGGGAAGGCCCAGCTCTGTGGGGAAGCGGCGCCCCCCAAAGGAAAACTAAGAAACAGAAAAAACTTCATCACCAACAAGCAGGACATCCACTCAGAGAACCAATCTGAAAATTGGCAATTACAAAGACGACAGGTGGATAAATCCAAAACAATGGGAAGAAACCAGTGCAAAAAGGCTGAGAACACCTGAAATCAGAATGCCTCTCCTCCTACCGGGGATCGCAGCTCCTCATCAGCAAGAGAACAAGGCTTGACGGAGGATGAGTGTGATGAACTC
>CAUYQU010013478.1:0-61954 GCA_963574635.1 Cheracebus regulus | reverse complement strand
CTGGAGGGGCTCGCGGCTTCCTGATTGGCTGCACCTGCCTCTGGAGGGGCTCGCGGCTTCCTGATTGGCTGCACCTGCCTCTGGAGGGGCTCGCGGCTTCCTGATTGGCTGCACCTGCCTCTGGAGGGGCTCGCGGCTTCCTGATTGGCTGCACCTGCCCCGGTAGGGGCTCGTTGCTTCCCGATTGGCTGCTCCCGCCTCTGAGCTGCGTGGCCTCTGGAAGCAGTTATGTATCCAGTGGCTTTCCTGTGCCCCCCGTGTCCCTCTGAAGCACAGAGTCAGTCTGTCTCGGTGATTTTTTTTTTTTTTCAGGAGGAGAACTTCCAGATCGCACCAGCCCGTGGCAGTGTTTTTCAGCGTTTCTTTGGCTGTGTTGGCACAGGCAGCTTACGTCTTGCTTTTTAGTGGAAAAGCCCCTGTGGATGTCATAGCTAATGCTGTTCCTCGGGGATTTTCTACATCGTGCCCAGAAGCATCGTCTTGGCGGCGGCGCTCCGGCCTTGCACCTTCAGTGGAGCGACTGGAGCGCTCTTCTCCACAGCTGGGAGAACCGCTCTGCCTGGCGCTGAGCTCCTTTTAGCTCAAATATCCTCCCGGGGACTGCGTTTCCCCCCCAGATGTCTCTGCAGTTTTCTCGCTCATAGTTTCTGGCATTTTGATTGTCTTAGAAGTTTAAATTGTGTTGAAATCCAGATGCCTGATGGCAGCAAGTTTCCCCCTCTTGGGACAGGTTAAAAGTGGTAAAGGATGGATCTTGAGAAACACTGTTCGTGACTGTGATGTTCTTGCTGTCAGATCCTGTTTTTTGGTAACTAGTGAACTTTGCTATAAAGGTTACTACAGATTCGCAAATACTAAAATTAGATGCTAAAGTTGTGAAACGATGTTGAATGCAGTGGCCCTGGATTCTGCAATGGCGTCGGGCTCCCGGAACTGTGCACCTTCACCTTGTGAAGAGGGCGACCCTGTGCTCCACTCCGTATGTGGTTGAAATCCCCAGTGTCATTTAGATAGAGGCTGTTTTCTTGTATATCACAAATAACCTATTTTCTTCTCACCTTCATACACTTGTATGGGGCTAGTTTTGTAGATTTTTCTTTTTAAATAAGGGGGAGCATCTAAGAAGAGGAAAGAGGAAGATGTGACCATCTCCTAATCATAGCTGCTGGGGATGGGACAACCAGTGACCTGAGTATCCCATTTGCTGTCACCCCTGACCCCTGTCTACCCTTCGAGGTCATCACTGCAGATATGACACCTGGATTTTAATGATGAGAGTGGGCAGCTAATGAAATGTCATACTTGAGGTTGTACACAGATCACCTTCTGGGTTGAGAGCAGGGACGCTGGGGAGATGGAGGGCTTCTTCACTTGCAGCTTTGTGCACTTCGGGGCAGTGAAGCTCGCGTCCGGGGAGCTGGACGAGGAGCGGGTTCCTGCCCCTGAAACCCTTGGCTCCTGCAGGGCAGCTGGCCAATCTCACGGCTGCGGTGTGACCAGGTGGAGATATCATTTTGGAAGTGCTTTATCTTACCATCATTTTGAGTCTCATTTCTGCGGCACGTGCTGGTGCATGTTGTTTTGGAGAGAAACTCCCTCATCCAGAATGCATGGCCTCCCATCCGTGGCCACCATCTCCAGTTACTGTAGCTCTGGGACGCCTCCCTTGGCACCCACTCGAGGTTGGTAACTGGGTTAGGTGCTGTGCTCTGTGCTGCCAGGACGCCACACCTGCCCTGACTATGCCTGTACTCACCTCACTGCTCTCACCTGCAGGCCCTTAAGAAATACCTGTGGAGTTAATGAAGTCATCTCCCACTTCATGCTTCTGAGAGTACTTTCCTATGCACGGTCTCCTCACATGTGAGTCTTGGATGTTAGATGACTTCTACTCACCTCATTCATCCCATAAATAAATGCTTGTTGATGGTCCCTCTACCGGGAGCAGATGTGCTAGATACTGGCGATGAAGCTGTGCAGCAGGGTTTGCTTTCTTGATGTCTGGGAGATTCTCATTCAGAAGCGGGTACAGCCTTGTGAGTTCGGGGGGAAGCGGCGGGCACAGAGGCCCTGTGGTGGCAGGCGTGTGCCAGTGTTGGAAACCCACTGTGCTGGGTTAGGGTTGTGGTTTAACGTTTGTTCCCCGACAACCTCAAGACGTGCCACGCAGACTTTCTTTGTGACTTTGCTCCGTCAGTTTCCAGCATTCCTGCCTGGCCTGAGATGACAAATGCCCACTTGTGTGTTTATTTAGAGGAGGAGGATTTGAAATCGGGACTGAGTTTGAAAAGTGAACACTTGGGATCATCGTCCGGTTCCCCCAGTTTACTCGCTTTCAGTCAGAAAGGGTGTGTGTGGCGATGGGGCAAGGATTGGGCTCCCATGTGTGTGGGCAGTGCCCTCTCCTGGAGGCTGTATTCTCACCCGCCTTTCCATCTGCCTTCCTTCACCCTGCCCTCCCCCCACCTGGCCACCTGCCTTCCCCCCCACATCTGGCCACCTGCCTTCCCCCTACCTGGCCACCTGCCCTCCCCCCACCTGGCCTCCTGCCTTCCTGGTCTCTGCTCTTGAATGTGCAAAGGGCTTCCCAGGCTGCACTACTTCCTGGGTGACTTGTGTTGCCTGGGACACATTTTGAGCCCCGTGAATGCCATCTTCTGGGTAAAGAGCCCTGTCTGCCAACCCCAGAGCCTGCGGCTGACCGGAAGGTTGTAAAACTAGAACCTGTTGTTAGTGCCTCTACCTGTGGGCTTACATCTGCTTAGCCTACAGTCTTTTCCCCATATGGCCGAAGATGCTGCTTTCCCTTTTCTGTGAAATCTTCTCATTTTCATGGGGACAGTGAGGAAAAGGCCAGCCTGAGCCCTGATGCAAGGCCTGCCCCTTGGCCGTGCTGTTTCTTTGGTCCAGTGGCCGAGTCTGCGCTGGCTGTCTGGTTCGACGGTCATCTCTGGTGGTGGAGATGGGGCTGTTCATCAGCTGTGGGCTCCCTGGAAACCAAGGGCAGCATTGTGAACTGCGGAGAGAGGACCGTGGCATTGTTGGCCTTGCCGTCCCTCTCCCTCTGTGTTTCACATTTCCCTGCTCTTGTGGCCTCTTCGCCATGGGCCTCCCTGCCTGGCCTCCTCCTGCCAGCCCTTCCTGTCTCTGTCTGGTGGGGTCTCTGGCCTTCAGAGCGCAGCTGAGACGTCAGCCTTGTCCCCACAGCACACAGGTGAGGCCGGGGCTGCAGGACGACTGAGACCTTCATGTTTGTGGTTCTCCCCTGGCCGCCTGGGCACCTGTGGAAGTTCCAGTTTCTAATTTGGTGTTTTCATACAGGTCCTGTGGGGCTGGTGCGGTTGCCTAGGCCACTAGGATGCGAGAACGTTATATTGGGGACCCTGCCCTGATCAGGTGTCCTGGAGGAGGGCCAGCAGGGGTAGCTCTGCATCCTAGGGGAGGACCTGGCTACGGCAAGTCTGCAGAGGGAGTGGTTAGGGTTGGGGTTAGGGTTGGGTTAAGGTTAGGGTTAGGGGTTAGGGGTTAGGGTTAGAGTTGGGTTAGGGTTAGAATTGGGTTAGGGTTAGGGGTTAGGGTTAGAGTTGGGTTAGAGTTAGGGTTAGGGTTAGAGTTGGGTTAGGGTTAGGGGTTAGGGTTAGAGTTGGGTTAAAGTTAGGGTTAGGGTTAGGGTTAGAGTTGGGTTATGATTAGAGTTGGGTTAGGGTTAGAGTTTGGGTTAGAGTTGGATTCAGGTTAGGGTTAGAGTTGGGTTAAAGTTAGGGTTAGGGTTAGGGTTAGAGTTGAGTTAGAGTTAGGGTTAGGGTTAGAGTTGGGTTAGGGTTAGAGTTGGGTTAGGGTTAGAATTGGGTTAGGGTTAGGGGTTAGGGTTAGAGTTGGGTTAGGGTTAGGGTTAGAGTTGGGTTAGGGTTAGGGTTAGAGTTGGGTTTAAGTTAGGGTTAGGGTTAGGGTTAGAGTTGGGTTATGATTAGAGTTGGGTTAGGGTTAGAGTTTGGGTTAGAGTTGGATTTGGGGTTAGGGTTAGGGGTTAGGGTTGGAGTTGGGTTAGAGTTAGGATTAGGGTTAGAGTTGTGTTAGGGGTTGGGGTTAGAGTTGTGTTAGGGTTACGGTTGGGAATTAGGGTTAAGTTTAGAGTTGGGTTAGGGGTTAGGGCTTAGGGTTAGAGGTTATGTTTAGAGTTATTATGCTTTAGGTTATGTTTAGAGTTATTATGCTTATGATTAGGGCTCGATTTTAGGGTTATTGGTTAGATGTATGGTTAGTGATTTTTGTTAGGATTAGGGTTGAGGGGGTTAGTGTTAGCAGTTCACATTGGGTTTATGTGTTTCTTGTAGTTTTTTTGTGTTAGGATTTGGGCTAGGGTTAGGGTTAGGGTTAGGGTTAGGGTTGAGGGTGTTAGTGTTTGCGGTCAGCATTAGGATTAGCTGTTAGTTTTAGTTTTTTGAGGTTAGGTTTTTGGCTAGGACTAGTCCTAGGGTTAGTGCTAGGTTTAGGTTAGGGTTAGGGTTAGGGTTTGGTTTAGGGTTAGGGTTTGGCTTATGCTTATGGTTAATTCCCTCCTCCTTCAGTTAGTGTTAGGGTTATGGTTAGCGTTAGGGTTAGGGTTTGGCTTAGGGTTAGGGTTAGGGTTTGGCTTAGGCTTATGGTTACTTCCCTCGTCCTTCAGTCCCCTCTCGCTCACACCCTTTTACCCCACAGCCTTTTTCTTAAAGTGCAGTGCTCTTCATATTATTTTCTGTCTCTCTCTTTTTTTTTTCCCAAAGTCTTGCTGCCCTTCTACGTGGTTTCTTTGTATAATCTCGGCCCTTTTGGGGACCTTGACTGTCCCCACCTTGTATACTTTCTGCGCTTGGTTTCCTTCCTTTTTACCCCCCTGTGATCTAGGACCACCTTCCACTGTCGATGTCCCCAACGCTGTTGGGTGTGGGCTATGATTGGCATGTTTGAAGCTGGCATCAGCTTGCAACTTGATCACTGTAGATAAGCTGCTTTTTGCCTCAGCTTTCTTATCTACAAAATGGGACGGTGGACTTCCCTCCCCTCCACTTGTTCTGAGGGGCCGGTCATGGCTGTGAATTTCCTCTGATTTGTGGTACTCGGTGAACCTCGGAAGTGCCATGTTTATCACATCCTCACTGGGTGCTTCTGGCTGTTGACTGCAGTGCACAGGCTATTTTTGCAAACCCAGATTCTCTCTGAAGGAGAATGACGTCCACGTGGGCTGCTGTGTGCAGGACCTGGATTACTCTGTGTTTCTCGTTTCTTTGGAGACCTGTGGGGTCGTGCTGGCAGCCTGGCTGCTTGGCCATCTTCCCAAGGCCTCCCTGGTGCTTCCCTGGAATCCCCTCGTTGTTCGTGAGCTGGGATGCATCCTGAGACGGGCGCCGTCCTGGGTACGTCACTGCCGCTCCCTGGCTTGGGACCTGCCTCGCAGGTGTGTGTGTTGGCCGCATTGTAAAGCCACTGGTGTAAACGTCAACACTGGGCACCGTGGGGACCGAGAAACTGTGGTCATGCTTCCTCCAGGATTTCGTTACAGACATTCATGATTCATGATTTCTGGCAGATTTGCTCGTTCTCATATCAGAATGACTGGTTTGTGTTCACTACCCAAGTATCTGGGTGAGAAATTGGGGAGACAACAGAAGGAAGCCAGTTGTATTTAAACCTTAGCACATACTCAGTGCACAGGCAGCAGGGGTTGGATTGTGACCACAGGTCCACTCTGAGGGACCTGCCGGACGCCTTGTGCAGAAGGAACATCCCAGGGGCTCAGAGATGTTCATGGTTTTGCGCTTGGTGTTGCATTTGTGAGGAGTTCATGTTTTGTTTTCACCAAGTGTGAGAAGCTCTGAAATTATTGCTCTAATGACCATGAACAGGGAGACACAAGGCCTCATGTTTTAAGAAACCAGCACGCTGCCTGCGATTGCTCCTTACCATGGGTAAAGTCACATGACCAGGCAGGGCCAGCAACGAGATTCTGTGAAACCGCCTTTTCTCCAGACCCACCCGTCTCCCTCCCAGTTCCTAGGGCTGCAGGCGGTGGTGGCTGCGTAAATGCTCCTCAGAGTGAAATGGCTGCTTGCTATTTTTAAAGATATTGATTAAGAAATGACAAAGCATTTTTTTTTTAAAAGAAGCATGTTTCTACTTTGTGCTGTTTAAACATACCTGTTCAAAATCAACTAAGTCACAAGGAATTGACAGAAGGAAAAATGACATTGAAATGTACATAAGAAATGAAATCAGTCTTGTCTGGTTAGCAGGTTTTGGGTCGTTTCCATATACAAAGCTTAGAACCTTAGCTTGTCGGGGGCGGGGGGCAATGATGCCTCCGTGTGCGTGCGGTGGAAGGTCTGTGCCTGCGGGGTTCCCGGGAGCTGCCTTCTGCTTCCTGCCTGCCCCTCTGCGTGGTGAGGGACGCACTCTTCACAAGGCGGCTGTTTCTCAGCTGAGCCCTTCTCCCTTGGCCTCCCGTGAAATCTCATTCTCATTGATTTCTGTTTATTTGTCATATCTTGCCCAGCCCTCCTCAATCTTGGCTGCAATTAGAATCACTCAGAGATCCTTTTTCTTTTTGTTTGAGAATGTGCAGGCCACTCCCCAGAAACCTGGTCCTTAGGCAAGGCTCTGGTCTTGATCAGTTCTCGCCAGCTGTGGCCCATGAGCTTGACAGATGATTCTCAGATGTGGCCCTCAAGACTGTCCTGGAGGAACTGATTTTCATGTGTCCAGTCAGTGCTCACCGCCTAACATCGGGGTTTGAGGCAGCCCCCCTGTTTTGGGGGGATCAGCCCACATTCTTGCTGTCACTTTCTTATTACTTGATTCCCAGAAGCCTCCCCCAGGCCTGTTCTGGACACACTCCCTTTCATTCATTGGCTGCTCTTCCACATGTGGTTCAGAGCCCGGGCTGGGCTCTTGCCACTCAGTGTGGAGAGAGGACCCTTGCCCAGCCCTGTCCTAGGCCTTCCTTCCCCAGCTGTTGCTGAGGATGGTTCTGTTTGATCTCAACCCTGAGCCGAATAACTCACACTGAGCTTGTGGTCCCCTAGGAGCTTGGGGTCTTTTCCATGGCCAGAACTTTCTCTTCTTGCACTTTGTTTTTCCTTATGGGATTTCGTCTTGTTAGTTTCAAGCCTTTGTTGCATCTCTTTGAAAACTTTTGAGTCTCTGCTGCATTGGACTCCCTCATCTCTGAGTGTCAGTCCTGGTTAGATAAGCTTGTCCAGTTCCCTTTCTCCATCTGGGCTGTCGATGCACATGGTGGGCTCACGGGAGGGTGGCCACTGCAGCCTCCTCCTAGACCTTCTTTCTTGTGGATCTGAAGCAGGAGGGTTCCTTGACCTCTCGCAGGACTTGCAACAGGGGTGTGGCTCATTTGCACTCAAACCCTTTACGGGAGGGGAAGCAAGCAGACAGGCGGGTGCAGGAGCTGGGCGGGGGCTTTTGGGCACCGGCCCTATGGTAGTGTCTAGACAGGGAATGCTGTTTTAGCAGTTGCTGTCTGCGGACGGCTAAATGTTAAACCAGCTCAGTGGGGAGTCAGAGTGACAGCCGACAGCCTTTTTTTTTTTTTTTGAGACAGAGTCTCGGTCTCTCTCCCAGCCTGGAGTGCAGTGGTTCAATCTCGGCTCACTGCAACCTCCGACACCTGAGTACAAGCAATTCTCCTGCCTCAGCCTCTTGAGCAGCTGGGACTACAGACACATGCCACCAAGCCTGGCTAGTTTTTTGTATTTTTAGTAGAGACAGGGTTTTACTGTGTTAGCCAGGATGGTTGCCATCTCTAGACCTTGTAATCCACCCGCCTCAGCCTCCCAGAGTGCTGAGATGACAGGCGTGAGCCACTGTGCCTGGCCAGGGTGACAGCCTTTTTCACCCTGCCCTCTTGGTACCTGGGTCATTGTCCGTTGTCCAGGAAGAGTTGGTTCACATGGACTTTGAAAGGTGGTGAATGCGGGGATTTCACTGAGTGGTGGAGGTGGCTCTCGGCAGGATGGATGAGAAGCTGGAAAGGGGATGGAGTGGGAAGATGATCTGCCCCTGGAGTGCAGCCATCCCGTGGCCAGTCTCCTCCTTGACCATCCCCAGTCGGACTCCTCCTGATGCTCAGAGGCTCCTTCTCTTCCTTCCTCCTCTGCCGTGCTGCTCCTCCGCTCTTCCGCTCTTCTGCTCCTCTGCTTTTGGAGCCTGGAGCTTGAGGTTTCTCTGGGTACAGGATAGGGAGGCATGGCCGGCCAAAAGGGCATCATTTGAGTGTGAAAACAGGAATGCCTGTTTCTGTTTAGGGCTGTGGGTTTCCAAACTCGAGGGTAGAGCCTTTGCCCTCTTCTACCAGTATTTCCCTATCTCCTGTCCGTATCAGATTCAGGAACGGCCGCTCCTGGGCAGAGGCATTGGGTCTACTCCCAGCTTACCTCTGCACTGAACCCAGCCACATTCCTTCTGTCCCCAAGACTGTTAGGGAGACAGCTCCATGTAAGCTTCGGCCTCCTACGTTACTGGCTTAGTAATCCTCTGAAAAAAGAAAATCATGTGATACAGTTGATGGGCTTTTGTGTGACTATGTGACTGAGTGGTTTTTTTTTTTTTCTTTTTTCTTGCCAAATCTGGGATAAAATATATAGAAATGATTTGTAGTTTGTAAACCTACACGGCACACAGCATGATCACATCTGCTTCTGCAGCGGGTGAGCGGCAGGGCGTGTGCAGACCTGTGCTGACGTACCTGCAAACTGCCTACCTTGCTGTTCAGTGCCTTCAGTCCTGCAAACATATGATGTCCCGGAAAAGCAGAGTGTGTAAGGCATCTAAGAATCATCCCCCAGGTTACTAAACTGGCCTGCGTGTGGTGCACAGACATGTCATGTCTCTTCAAAGCTTCTTCCTGTTCTGTGATCATGGTGGGGTGCCTGGAAGAAGTGCGCATTTTGTGCACGTGTCTGACCCGAGCTGATGTGGCTGAGATGAGAGGGACTGTGGGCTGGTCCCACAGTGGCTGTGTCCCAGGAGCAGAGTCCACGTGGATGCCGAAGGCTTCAAAGGGCGGGGCACAGTCCTGCTCAAGTGGCCAGGGCTCCAGTGGTGGGCTCTGGTCTCAGGGCAGCAGGCATCCGGTCAGCCGGCACCGGGAGATCAGTCCAGTGAGAATTTGGGGTGTTAACGGGTTTCACATGCCTGTGGCAGGTTTTTTCCTGTGGGAAGGATGTGGAAACATCATGGGGAGTTTGCGCTGCTGAGTGATGGTTGCCGAAATTGTAGAATAAAATATTTAAGATGTTTGGCTGCATAATGAGAATGCATGTGTGTGTGAAATTGTCATTGGTAGAACTGGAAATCGTTAAAAGTCAAACGCTCTTAACCTCTCTATCAGAAAGGAAGTCATTGTTATAGGGTTGAAAAATTTAGAACCAGATAAAAGTCCTCACCCAAGTCTCTGTACACGCAGGTGTTCATTAAAGGACCCCTTTCTGGTGGTTCTGATGCCGTTTTGGGGCTTGAGAGGTGAGAAGTTTTATTCCCGAGACTCCTTAGAATTATGGTCACTTAACTAAATTCGTTGTCTTCTAAGAAAGCGTCACGTTTTCTTCTCTGTGTAATCTGAATACTGTGGAACTCTCACCTTTTCTTAACCTTTATAGAAAATCGTGCCATTTCCTTGTGTCCTCCCTCACCTTCCGTCCCTTCTTCCATGTCAACCTAAAGTTGAATCGGAGATGTCACTGATGAATGTGATGCTTGCAAGTACCTGTTCATTCACTCCTCACTCCCTGTTAACATGCAGGGGAGCCCCTGGTGTGGAGCTCAGGCTGTGCCATGAACTCAAGTGCAGATGAGCCCAGCAGCTGTGCAGAGTGGGCACCCTGCCTGCAGTCACCCTGCGTGTTCCCCAAAGCCCAGCCCAGCAAAGCACCTCAGCCCCCATCCCTGAGCGGGGCTCTGACGATCCTTAGTGACCCGGAGAGGCTAGGTGAGCAGACACCCCTTCCTGCTCATGGAGATAACTAAATTGTATCCGTTATGGATGGAAATAAATAATGGCCTTTATGAAGGCCAACGTAGAGGGGCGGAAATGGGAAAAATCTTTATTTTAAACACTCAGGAAAGAACTTAGGCAAGAAGAGTGTCTTGCAGAGAGAGTGTGGGGCTGCATTTCAGGAGGAGGTTGGAAGGGCCGCTTTGTAGGAATAGCAGCTCAGGAAACAGGCCAGAGGACACGCTATCAGTGCACAGGGGCCCCGAGGGTCGTGGCCTGGGGCCGGCGCTGCCTCCTGAGGCGACTGTGGCTCCCATGAGGGTGCAATGGGACTCTAGATGCAGGACCCTGTTCTTTAGCATTACCAGAGCCGGGCACAGACCCAGGCTTGCTACGCATTGCACTCCTGGAGTGACGGCCAGCAGGGCGCTCCTGGGGTCCGCTTTATTTTTCAGAGAAGAGAAGAGGCACATTGTGCACTAAGAATCAAGTGCTTTAAAAACCAGTGGAAAACCGAAAACACGCCTAACAGAGAGCAGAGCGGCCATAAGCGCAAAGGCGCGCGCCTCGTCGTGGCTCCGTGGCCGTAGGCTTTTTTGTTATGCCTATTTTACTACAATAAAATGTTTTTTAAGTGAAAGCGGAGGAAGTTTTCATAGAGAGTGCCCTCAGCGCATCTCTGTGTTTTGAGGGTGGTCGTGTGTGTGCTGAGGGCCTTGCCTCGGGGACTTCGGACGGCACAAGTCCGCCACTCCGGGGGCCCCTGTGAAACGTGCTCGTCTGTGGTCAGCGGCCGGGACCAGCCAGGTCAGACTAGCTTGGGGCGCAGGGGAGTTGTCCAAGCCCCCATCTGCGTTTGTGTTTCCAAGACACGTTCAGGGAGGCCCCACTTAGGAACCTGGGAGTCCCCGGCTTGTTCAGGCCGAGGGCAGAGTGGCCAGTGTGGCCCCGTCTGTGGCGTGCGCCTGCACACTCGTGGGGTCGGGCGTGATGCGTGCCGTCTCCAGGGCTGTGGGGACCTGGCTTGCTCCTGGTGGCGCGGGCTTCCCTGCCCCCGGAGAGCACGGGGCATGTATTGCAGATGCCGCTTCCTCTACACAGGCTGCCTCCCGGCCTTTCTGAGCCAGTTCTCCCCTCTCTGGTGTGTGCCCTTGGCCCTGCGGTCAGGGTCAAAGGCAGACATCTGGGCACGGCCACGCCAGGCTCAAATCCCCACTGTTCTCTTTCCTTTGTTCAATTCTGATAAAGTGCCTGGTGAGCATTGCCACCGAGGGGCCGTCAGACCGGTGGGGACTGAGCAGAAGTGCTTCGCCCCACAGACCTGAGGGAGCCCCGGAACCAGGCGTTTCCTAACCAGGCAGCCAGGGCCCCTTCTCCCGATGCTTTCCTAGCTGAGTTCTTCCATTTCTGGATCAGGGCCACTGAGACGTCAAAAGCCACCTACGCCAGGTCCCAATTGTGGAGGGGGGTGTGGGAGCGGTGGAGGAGGGCGTAGGGGCCGTGGGGGCCGTGGGGGCTGTGGAGGGGGGCGTGGGAACCATGGAGGGGGCGTGAGAACCATGTGGAGGGTGGGTGGGGGCCGTGGAGGAGGGCGTGCGGGCCGTGGTGGGGGCATGGGGGTACTGAAGGGGGTGCAGGTGTGTCCTGTGCCTGCTGCCGTTTGCGGGGGGTGCCCTGAGGAGCCCTGTTTGCCAGTGGGGGTGCTTATTTCTCTGGGAGGTTCACCTCGCGTGTGCAGAAGATAGAATACTGTAGTCCTATACCAGAGAATGAGGAATATAGAAGAGGGATACATTAAGTCAGAATGGCACTTGGGAACCTCGGAACGGCGGATGGGTGTCGTGGTCCCCTTGGGCCACCGGGAGCCCCTTGTCTTACTTTTGCTTTGACCCGGCTGTAAGGAATCCTTGGCTGTGTTAGGTGACAGCGCTTTGCCAGGCCTGCTGGACTTGGCGGCAGTTTATTCCTGTGATTGGGGGCCCTGGAGGGCCCTTGTCAACAACGCTGGGGCCAGGAGCCAGGGACGAGGGGCGAAGGCGTCTGTTCTGTGGCTTCTGGTGACGAACGTGGGGAGCGTTTGGGCCCACGCCTCTGCATGCCAAGGCCTGAGGCCCGATCAGGAGCTGGCTGGAGGCCTTCACCATTTCAGTGGCCCTGATCCTGTAACGGAAGAAACCTCAGCTGGAAGAGGTTCGGGAAGAGGGTCCTGGCTCTCTGGCTGGAGAGGTGCTTGGTTCCTTGCTGCTGAGGATCCACGTGGTCTTGGCTTTGACCTGCGCCTCTCGAGTTGGACATGTGCTTTCTTCCTTGGAAAGGAAATAGTTCCCTGGGAAGCCCTTCAGTCTGTGCCCATCAGCTGCTTCTGCAAGTGGCTTCAGTTTCCCGCCCCTGCCTCTCCACAGTGGAGACTGCATGTCCTGCTTGTCACCTGCCCTTCTGGGGTGGCTCGGGACTCTGCAGGGTCTGTGTTCCAGAGGCATCTTGCCATTCACTCCCCACCAGTGACTTTGGTAACTTGGGCTAGATCATTCACTTTTTTTGTTTTTTGAGACAGAGTCTTGCTCTGTTACCCAGGCTGGAGTGCAATGGTGCAGTCTCGGCTCACTGCAGCCTCCTCCTCCTGGGTTCAAGTGATTTTCCTGCCTCAGCCTCCTGAGTAGCTGGGACTACAGGCACACAGCACCATGCCCGGCTAATTTTGGTATTTTTAGTAGAGATGGGGTTTTGCCATGTTGGCCAGGCTGGCCTGTAACTCCTGACCTCAAGCGATCCACCCACCTCGGCCTCCCAAAGTGCTGGGATTACAGGTGCTAGCCACCATGCCTGGCTAATTTTTGTGTTTTTAGTAGAGATGGGGTTTGCTGTGTTGGGTGGGCTGGCCTCGAAATCCTGGCCTCAAGTGGTTCACCCGCCTCGGTCTCCCAAAGTGCTGGGATTAGAGGCGTGAGCCACTGTGCCCGGCCAGATTGTTCGCTTTTAGTTTATCATGCAGTGTGTTGGTCAGAGGTACTGGAAGTTCTAGTTGATGTTTTGTGATCCTGTTGGGAGCATTTTGGAAGCACTGACAGTCGTGCTTTGCAAACTTCACAGATGTACAGGGGCAGGTTACACAGGCGCATTGTTTCCGCTTACAGACTCCACTGCTAGACCTCAACACCTGTGTTTGGAAATTTTCATCCCTTTACTGCAGGGAAAATGAGATCTCTCTCTGCTGGGTGTTGCTTTCTTCGAATATTTAAAAATGAGTTGAATGTACTGAGCGCCAGTCTGACTTAAACGAAGGCTAGCGTTTCCTGTTTCCTGTGCTGAATTCCAGGTGAAGTATGTGTTTGACCCGTGGTGCGTCCTCCTTTCTTGTATCAGTGTCTGCATATGATGGACTAATGTACCTGGCTTCATCGATTTATTTTTTAATATATTGTATTACTACTGTTACTATTTTTGAGACGGAGTCTTGCTCTGTGGCCCAGGCTGGAGTGCAGTGATGTGACCTCAGCTCACTGCAGCCTCCTCCTCCTGGGTTCAAGTGATTCTCCTGCCTCAGCCTCTGGAGTATCTGGGACTTCAGGCGCCCGTCACTGCACCTGGCTAATCTTTGCATTTTTAGCAGAGACGGGGTTTCGCCATGTTGGCCAGGTTGGTCTTGAACTGCTGACCTCCGGGTGATTCGCCTGCCTTGGCCCCGCATAGTGCTGGGATTGCAGGCTTGAGCCACTGTGTCCAGCCCTGACTTTATTTAAATATTAGCTTTTAGGAGCCAGTAGGAGTTGGAGAGTTTTTTCTTCTTTTGTCTCATCTCACCAATTCTGCTGATGACCCCTTACTGCTAGCATTCTTTTACATGGACAGATCCTTTAAAATTGCTGTGTGAGTTGCTCACTGACTGGCCGCTAACTGGAAACCAGCATTTGGTACTGTGTCCCTGAGATCCGGACAGGCGCTCTCTCACCCCGATAAAGAACCCGTCGGAATAGGTTTCTTACTAGTTTGATGGGATTCCTAACTGTTATTGCCAGAAATATACTTAGAACATTTTAAAAGAACGTTCTGAGTTAGCAGAGCCCTGCGTTCTACTCAATGTTAAAAACCTTTAACCAGTCACATGGGGACTTGTCGTGAGTACATACCCACTGAGGCTTGGCTGGGAGGTGAGTCCGCAGATGGCAGCTGGCTGTGTTTTGTTTATAGTTCAGAGGTTTCTGGATACCTGGAAGCATCTGTACGCCTTCACAGTTTCCATGTCTAGATTTAAGTAAACCTAAGGCTGTAAATGCAAACATAAAACCGAATTTTTGTGAATCCGTGTTGTGTCCACCTGCACGTGGTCTCTTCTGACTTTGGAAAAGCCTTAAACCTTGGTGGTGTTTTCCCCGTCTTGCGGCATTCCTTAGGTAAAGTGGGAGGATTGCGACCGCACCAGCCCTCCACACCACAGAGTCCATCCCGGACTGTGGCTCAGTCACACACTGTCACGTCTGACCCTGGGGCGCAGAGCTTGGGGGGATGGTCGGGCTGCGTTTCTCGGGGCAGCCAGCAGGTGGCGGCGTGGAGGTGGATAGCTTGGCTGCCCTTTGCTCATGGGCCTCTGGGGCACTTGGTGGTGTCAAGGTTTTAGGCTTGAGAATTGGACCTCACAGGAGAGATGCGTAGGGACGGGCCCCAGGCTGAGGTGGAAGGTGGTCGGCGGCCCAGTGGTGTTGGAGCAGACCCTGGGGTCCTTTGGGCGAGTAAGCTGTTGGGCAAGCCTGACTCTGCGGCTGTGGGCGTCACCTCACTCCTCTGGTTTTCTCACCCTGGCATGAATGATTGTGAAGATTCAAGAGCCTTAAATGCAGAATTCCTTGAAAGTCATACAAACCTTACACTGTTATGAACAATTAATTTTCTTCCTGAGTCTTAGCACGCCAGCCTCTCTCTGTCAGCTAGGACAGCGTAGTTACACGTAACTAGATACAGCACAGCTATCATGCTTTTCCCTGTGAGCTTTCGAGTCACTGAAGTTGAGGAAGGAAGTCCTGCCCGACTTAGCCCCTCTTGTTCTTGTCTGGGTGGCTCCTCATGGATTTGCTGAGAGCCACCCAGACTCAGGGCTGGCTTGTCCTGCTGGAGACCGCTGCGCCTGGAGCACGCTGTGGCTGTGCCTGCCCTGCGTCTCATCGTGTTCTGATGAGAATGGTAACTTCCCTTTCATGTTTTGCCTCCTCCAGGGGGACAGCCGCGACGCTGCTGCTTTTCCGAAGAGGAGACTTCAACTGCACTCTCCAATGGAGACCAGAGTCACAAGCTGGGAGAGAATGCCTCAGAAAGGGGCGCTGGGGAGTCCAAGGCGGGGATCGCAGCTTCTGTGTCCGTACTTGAAAGCAGTAGCAGAGAGACTTCTAGGAGGCAAGAACAGCACAGATTTTCTATGGACTTAAAGATGCCAGCATTTCAGCCCAAGCAGGAGGTGCCTGGCCCTGGCGATGCTGTGGAGTTCCCTTCCAGTACGGGCACGGAGGGCCAGACGGGTCACCCTGCAGAAAAGCTGTCCGATTTGCACAACAAGGAACACTCTGGGGGAGGGAAGAGGGCTCTGGCCCCAGACCTCATGCCGCTGGATTTGAGTGTGAGGTCGACGCGGGATGACCCCAGCAATAAGGAGGTGGCCTCCTCCCTGCAGGCGGCTCTAGTCGTTCACCCGTGTCCTTACTGCAGCCACAAGACCTACTACCCCGAGGTCCTGTGGATGCACAAGCGCATCTGGCACCGTGTCAGCTGCAACTCCGTGGCTCCCCCGTGGATCCAGCCCAAGGGTTACAAGAGCATCAGAAGTAACTTGGTTTTCCTTTCCCGGAGCGGACGCACGGGCCCCCCGCCTGCCCTTGGTGGCAAAGAATGCCAGCCTCTGCTCCTGGCTCGGTTCACCCGCACTCAGGTGCCAGGGGGGGTGCCGGGGCCCAAGAGTGGCTCTTCTCCCCTGGGAGTGGTCTCGAAAGCCGCTAGCATGCCTAAGAATAAGGAGAGCCATTCCGGAGGCCCCTGTGCTCTGTGGGCGCCCGGCCCTGATGGGTATCGACAGACCAAACCATGTCACGGCCAGGAGCCGCATGGTGCGGCTGCACAGGGGCCCCCGGCCAAGCCCAGGCAGGAAGCTGGCTCCAAAACGGTGCCTGCCCCAGGTGGCGGGGGCTTCAGCAGGAGTGCCACCCCCATGCCCACCGTCATCACCCGGGCCAGCACGCAGCCCTCGGCCAACAGCAAGCCCGTGGAGAAGTTTGGGGTCCCCCCGGCGGGGGCCGGCTTTGTCCCCGTGAATAAGCACAGTGCCCCGGACTCCCTGAAAGCCAAATTCAGCCCTCAGCCTCAGGGTCCACCTCCTGCAAAGGGCGAAGGGGGTGCCCCTCCTCTACCTCCCCGCGAGCCCCCCTCGAAGGTGGCCCAGGAGCTGAGGACTCTGGCCACCTGTGCTGCGGGGTCCAGGGGCGACGTGGCCTTGCAGGCCCAGCCCGTTGTTGCTGGGGCACCCCCCATCCTACACTCCATCAAACAGGAGCCAGTGGCTGAGGGGCCTGAGAAGCGCCTGGACATCCTCAACATCTTTAAGACGTACATTCCAAAGGACTTTGCCACCCTCTACCAGGGCTGGGGCGTCGGCGGCTCTGGGCTGGAGCACAGAGGTAAGATGTGCGGGCCCCCTCTTCCTTGGCGCATGTGTGACCTCCAGAGCCAGTCCTGGAAGGCCAGGGCTGCTGTCCACCTGCCTGCCCACGGCCTGTGAGGGCAGAGCCAGGCGGCCTCCTCCCGTGCAGAGCCAAGAGCTGCTCCCTTGCCTTGGCCCGGGAGCACAGCAGGCGTGGACAGCTCTTCCAGGGTCTGCATTCTGCCCTGCTCGGGAATGCTGCCTGGGCTTGGTGACCCTCTGCATGCTGGCCCCGGGAGGAGTCCGCAAGCCCTGCGTGGCTTCCTTCCTGCTGAGAACGTTTCCTCCACACCGAAATTCCGCAGGAGCAGGCAGATCACACACCACGTGTCTGTCATTTTAAACAAAGAATCCGTAGATGTTCATTGTCCTTGTCTCTCAGAAGACAAGAGTATTCATTCAGGGTGATTTAAGTTTTGTTTTTATATATCTACCATTTAAAAACGCCTAATGAGTGCTCTAGTATTAGTAAGCAAAGCCTTGCAGAGGATGTATTTACCCTGTAAAGTCTGGAGAATTGAATTTGTGCAAAAATTCCTGGAAAAAAGTACCTGAAAAGGGTTAGCTTCGCTTCTCCCTGTGTCTTAGTATTGCTGTCAAGTAGTAAACATGAGAAGGGATTGCCGGCTGTGCCCTGTCCTTGAACATAGATTGAAGGTCACTCTCCCTTAACGTCCAGAACACTAAAAAACCTAAGTTCTGTTAACAAAACAGACAAAGTCTCTCAGTTCATCACCTGATAAGTCTAACCGTTCTTTGATAGAATTGTTTATCATAAGCCTGCAGTTCCTGAAAGGGGTCACCTTTAGAGACAGCCTCTGAGGGCAGCTGGTGGGACTGTTGGGGCATGATTATGGGTCTGGGAGGCGAGATGTCAGCAGAGAGTCCCCCAGATCCACCATGGGATGATGTCCCAGTGGGTGCCGGGGTCACCTGCTAAGCTCCTGGCTTAGGCTGGGATTTAGAACCTACCTAGATCCATGGCCGGCCGAGGCGGTCTTGAGGCATGAGGGACGCTCACCCAAGATGTTTTCCAGTAGGAGACGTCGCAGGCTGCTGCCTTCTTACAGCTTCTGCCGGCGAAGGCCTTCCTCCAGCCGTCCTTGTTACAGTCCTGCTTTGAAGGGCCTGCTGAGCGCTTGGGAACTTTTTTTTTTGAGCAGAGTTTTGTGCTGTCGCCTAGGCTGGAGTGCGGTGGCTCGATCTGGGCTCACTGTAACCTCTGCCTCCCGGGTTCAAGTGATTCTCCTGCCTCAGCCTCCCGAGTAGCTGGGACTACAGGTGTGTGCCACCACGCCTGGCTAGTTTTTGTATTTTTAGTAGAGACGAGGTTTCACCATTTAACCAGTGTGGTCTTGATCTCTTGACCTTGTGATCCAGCTACCCAAAGTGCTGGGATTACAGGTGTGAGCCACCGCACCTGGCCTTATGAAATTTTTAGGATAAGACCAAGGCCTGGACACCCAAGCGTCTCATGGGATGTGTTGGCCTGAGTTGTGACTCAGGAGCTGGGGTCCCTGAGGCCTGGTCTGAGATCCTCATTTCTTTTCCCTGCCTGTGGGCTCTGGGAAAAGGGTGTAACCTGTGGAGGCTCTCCTGGGTGGGAGGCGCAGCACAGTACCCTGTGGATTGATGGTTTGACTTTTTCCACGTTCAGTTCAAGTGAGTGAGTTCCCTCAGCCGCGGCAGGGTTTCTCAGTCATGCAGGTTATGTGCTGCTAAGTGGACAAGTTTGTTGGTGGCCTTTTGACGTGATGCCAGCCTCACTCCTGGAGATGCAGGTTTTCTTGGAACCCAAAGCAGGGAAGGTGGAGCGGTGAGGGCTGTGCTTTTGAGGATGGGGGGTGCTCCCCCCGGGCTCGCTCCGTCCTTCCCCTGCGGCCGTCTCCTGGCAGAGCAGCTGGGGGTTTGATGCCTGCTGAGTCCACCAGACTCGTAATTGAATTAGTCATGTGCTCACGGCCTGCTCCACCCTGCAGTTCTAAAGCTCCGGTTTACACCTGGAAAGTGCATCCCCGCTTCTTAAAAGGTCTTTGAGCTGCCCTGTGACCGGCGTAGTTGGTGTTTCTAAGAAAGTAGAAGTGAGTTGTAAGGTTTTGAAATTTCATGATAGAATTGGAAGGCCAAAATAGGCTGAAATATTTTTCCTTTTCTTACAGACATTTTTAAAAATAAACTGTTTTAAGGCCTTTTGTTTAAAGAGAGAGGTGAAATACTTATCTTTCCTATGTGAAAAGTACTTGTCATAAAGCACATGCACTCTTCCTGGGTTATTTATTCTTCCAGTGTACACATTGAGACATAGTGTGAGTCAGCAAATTTGTGGTTACTAAGTCTACTCTAAATTGGGTTTCTTAAGGGCAGGGTTTTCATCTTTCTTGTCTTAAAATACGCCTGTTAGTAGGTGCATTATTAGAATCCTAGCTTCCCGGTATAGAGTACCTGAGGCCGACCTGTCTAGATGTCGGGCTGCGCACCTGAGAAGAGCTGAGCATCTCCGGATGGGAGGCCCTGGTGAGGGGCTCGGCCCCTCCTGGGCCCCGGCTTTGGTGAGCGGCCACTGCCTGCAGGTCTCTGCCCAGGCTGTCAGAACTAGCCGAGGGCTCTTCTGTGTGGTAGTCCTTCACACCTTCAGACACTTGTCTCTTGCCTGTCCTGGACCCAGCATCCCTCTTCCGCGTCCATCCCCTACCCGGTCTCCAGGACCTTCCGCGTCCATTCCCTACCCGGTCTCCAGGACCGTCCGCGTCCATCCTCTACCCGGTCTCCAGGACCTTCCGCGTCCATCCTCTACCCGGTCTCCAGGACCTTCCGCGTCCATTCCCTACCCGGTCTCCAGGACCTTCCACGTCCATCCCCTACCCGGTCTCCAGGACCTTCCCTGTCCATCCTCTACCCGGTCTCCAGGACCTTCCGCGTCCATCCTCTACTCGGTCTCCAGGACCTTCCCTGTCCATCCTCTACCCGGTCTCCAGGTCCTTCAGCGTCCACTCTCTGCCTGGTCTCCAGGTCCTTCCGTGTCCACTCTCTGCGCGGTCTCCAGGACCTTCCGCGTCCATTCTTTACCTGGTCTCTGAGGCCTTCTCTATCTACTCTCTACCTGGTCTCCAGGACCTTCCACTTTTCCTTTCTCCTTACTTGAATGTTTGTTTCTGACACCTTTAAATTGTTGTAGCCAGAAGGGAACCCAGCAGCCTTGGCATGTTCTGACTACTGGAAAGGTGACCAGGATATGAATGTTTCCTGTTGTAGAGACTTGATTTCCAGCCTGGGAAATCTGTGCAGGCTCGATTTACTTTTTTGAGTGTTACTGAATACTGGAGTAACTAAACTTTCTTAGGATGTTTTTCTTCCACTTGTTTCTGTCCAGGTGTTTCTTTTTTTGTGGTGTGCCTGTAGTTGATTTTTGAGTCATGAGTCTAGAATGTTTCATTCCTTCCTTGGTCAAATTGGTCTTTCTGACTTGTCTTATTATACAAGTGTATCTCTAGTGTTTGGTCTTCTTTCCTCATCCCATGCATCTGTTACATGTCTTCTAGTTGGGTATCATCTGCAGATCAAAAGATCACAGCTTCCCTATCCGTGGTCATTGATTAGACATATTACTATAGCATCATTTTGTATTTTGGGAAGTAGGAATATGCAGAGGAGAGTGGTCTCCGAGCACAGGAAGTCATCTCACGTGAACATGCAATAGTTGTGGGTGCCAGAAGTGTTATTCTGTGATTTTGCAGTTGGACATGTTCCATTTATAAAGAGCACATCGCTATTGGAGGATGCCTCTAAGACAGCTTTCATTCAGAAGTTAGGAAACAGAAGTCTCAGAGATTTCCTGTCCCACCACCGAGTGTTTGACTGGGTGATAGTTCTGTAGATATGAAGAGTCTAAAAACTCTGCCCAGAGAGGAAGGAAAGAACTATTGCTACCTCCCTTAGGGGTTCTCTGACCATTTGAGAAGAAAGACCCACTGCATTTTCTGTATCTACAGTGTGACTACCACGTCTGTAAACATAGAGGAATAGAATGTAAAGGGTTTATTGCTACGGCAGTCGTAACATAGTACGTGATCTGTGTTCTCAGACCTTATGGCCAGCCTAGATGATAAATCTTAGAATTAAAAATAGAAGCTAATAAAAGGAGATAATTCTAGATGGTATTTCTTATTGAGACTTAAAAAATCACATAAACAAAGGAGGCCTTCATACTATGGTGATGAAAGCTCCGTGCTTCCTTGCGATGTGATTTCCGTAGAATCTCTTTCATTTCCTCTTTTTCTGTGGATAGCATAGCACCACATACCAACATGCAGCCTTGCAGGGCAGGTGTCCCTCTTTGAAGTTCACCAGGCCTTTTTCTTTCACTGTTAAGTCCACATTCCAAACACAACCCGAATTTTGGGGTCAGAACATTGGAGCTGTGTGCTCACCAGCTGGTCTTCAATTCAAATAAAGTTGATAATGTTTTTGATTAACTGGAAATGGTGAAGTAGGTTCGGCATAATGTTATTGACCATAGGGCAAGTACTCTGTCTCTAAAAAGTAAAGAGAAAGTGATAAGGTAAAATGTGTGGGAAAATCATATATGCGTGTGCACTTGTGAGTGTGTGCGCCTGTGCGAGTGTGTGTGCACACGTACTTATCCACACTTAATTCAAGGAGATGAGCATGGGGTGGTGGGAGCGCTATCCATGTTTGCTCTGTTACCCATTTGGATAGGAAATAGCTACAATAATTGCTTGAAAAAAGAATGATAACGACTTAGTTTTTGAAAGTTGTGAATGTTAGACACAGATGACATTGCATGTTGTCATCATGAGTCACTATTTTGTGTAGGCATGGTGGGATTCCACATTTAGACTCAGTCTAGATTGTACCTAGGAGAATCCAGACAACCAAGTGTTCAGAAATTAGTTTCGTAGGAGCGCCACTGGGTGGCGTTTATAATGCAGATGAATGGGGAACAAATTATAAAGCCCCTCCATGGGTGGGGGGCTGCTTCAAAAAAATTTCCTTTCCTTCCTTCCTTCCTTCTTCCCTCCCTCCCTGCCCTCCCTGTCTTCTTTCCTCCCTTCTGTCTTTCCCTCCCTGTCCCTTGCCTTTATTTTTCTTTTGTCACTCTTCTTTTGTCTTTCTCCTCTTTTTTCTCTTTCCTCTTTCTTTTCTTTAAGAGAGAGTCTCCATCTGTCACCTAGGCTGGAGTGCAGCAGTGTGATCTCAGCTCACTGCTAAGTGCAGGTGACCTTCCCACCTCCGCCTCCCGAGTAGGCGTGCACCACCCACCTGGGTGGATAGCTTTTAACATTTTTAGTAGAAACGAGGTCTCTGGCTATGTTGCCCAGGCTGGTCTTGAACTCCTGGGCTTAAGTGGTCCTCCCGCCTTGGCCTCTGAGTGCTGAGATTACAGGCCTGAGCCACCGCACCTGGCCCCTGTTAACTTGAGTATTGGCTGAAATGTTTCTTTTTCTGTGTGTGAGGCAGAAGATTGAATAGTCAGAGGCTAAGGCGTTACATTCTCTGATTCAGGTTCATGATCTGTCATAGAGGAAATTTGACAAGACATGCCTCGCAGTTCCTGCATTTCTTTATTATTTCTATAAACGCGATCTATAGTGTAAACATGACTTGATGTTTTTGCCTTTTGAGCTACTCTGAATTTGGGTGAGAGAAACAATATTGAAGATTTGTTTTCAACCAGTTTGACTAAAGCGGCTTTTGTCATTCTCTTCATTTGCTGTTCACACTCAAGGGTCACCCTTTAGGTGTATAAAAACTCTGTTGTGAAAAACAGCTTTTGAAACAATTATTGCAACAAGTGTAACTTTTTCTAGTTATTATTTGTTTTTTTCCTGCTGAGTTACTATTGAGCATAACAGTGACTTTCACAGCCCAGGAAATTTCTTTGGAGCTACCAGCACATGGAAAATAAGCCTTTTCTTCAGAGAGAAAAGGTGTGCAGACAAATAAATACCCTCTGCCTCCCTTTGCTAATAAAAGTCGTGTGGCTTTTGGGTCGGAAGGAGGTGCAAAGCTCAGTGCTTTGAGTGCTGTTAGGTGGCATCGCATCATCTTTGGGGAAAAGGTGGGGCTTGGGGACTTCCCACCTTGCTGACGGCCAGCAGGTGCATGCACCTGGGGGGTCTGCTGCCTGGTGCTCACAGGTGTCCCCTGCCCTCTGCTAGGCCACGGCCTCAGAGCCGCCCAGGCAGGCAGGAGAGAGGCCAGAGGCCGGCCGCCCCATGGGTGCACTTGCTCTGCTTGGGTCTCCAGGGATCGCGGCTGGGTCACGGTGGGCTCTCGTCCTGCTCAATTCCTGTTTTCTGTGAGCCTCATCTCTGTCACGCGGTGTCACTCTGATTTGCCAAATGTGCCGCTTAACGGAGCCGGATGACGGCTGGGCCCAGCCTGCAGATGCTGGGAGCCGCACAGCCTGGCGGGCACCTCCTGTCCCGGGTAGTGGTTTTTAATTTGCTGTAATTTATGCATCCTTGCAGTCCTGAGAGTGCCTGGCCTGTCAGCAGAGCCGAGATGAAGGCTGACAGTTGTCACCGGGGCCTGAAGGGAGCCTCACGTGATGACACATTAGACAGACTGATGATGTTTTCCTCTTGCTTCCCCCTCGCTCTCCTGCTCCTCACCTCCATGCCAACCCCACCACGGCCCTGCCACGCCACTGCCACTGCCGCCACCACCACCTCGCCACCGCAGGGACGCTCCGGACGCAGGCCCGGCCAGGAGACTTCATCTGCATCGAGTGCGGAAAGACCTTCCACCAGCCCGGCCACCTCAGGGCCCACATGCGGGCACACTCAGGTATTGCCCTCCTGACCACGGTCCCCGAGGGGAGCAAAGGAAGTGGGGTCTCTTCAGTCAGCGCTTGACCATCTGCAGCCAGGGACATAATGAGATTTCAGCCCCTACCAACTGGGGTCACTGCCATCTGCCTCTGGGATCATACACCGACCGCCCCCACTCCACACCCGAAGTGGGTTTTTTTGGTATCCATGTGCCATGTGGTTTAATTTGAGATAAATCAGTTTGCAAATGTTCCATTTTAATTGAGAGTAACTGACTCCTCAGAAATGAATATGTTAAGGAACGGCATTGCCACCAGCACACATTTCATCAAAGCACCCATTGAGCACAGCCGAGGCTCGGTTTGGTGTCCTCGCTGTCACCGACTGGACTCTGTGGGATACAGCTGGGCCCCTTGGGACCGGGCAGGATGGGCTGCAGAATCCCTCGGCCCTTATGTAGGTAGGGAGCTTGCACCCGCTCAGCCTGGGACCTGTCAGGGCAGCGCAGGGGCATTAGACAGACGGGAGACGGGTTGTCTATCAGGAGTGTGAAGGATGCACACAGAAGCTGCTCTGATGTGGGATGGCACAGGCCAAATGGTAAGTAATGCAAGAATAGGGCCCCTTAGACACACACCGATAATTAATGTTGTCAGTGATTGCTTTCTTCAGCAGCGAGCTCGGAATTAAAAAGGGCAATGGCCCCAGGCAGCCGTTATCACAGTCTCTTACTGTAAGTGTTAACGGTAAATTGGTATTTTCCAGCCACAGGCTAGGCGCTGGTGTCTTTTTTTTTTGGGAAAGTACTTAATCTGTAATGGACTCATTTAACGTGCACGTCCTGAAGCTCACATGCTCATCTGTTAACAAACCGCTTGTTCCCACAGTGGTGTTTGAGTCTGATGGACCCCGGGGTTCTGAAGTTCACGCCACCTCCGCAGACGCCCCCAAACAAGTAGGTCTCGTGATGAATTGGATGTCTGGGTTTCGATGCGGTAGCTGGGAGGAGGTGTGCTGTGATGCTCATCACTGAAGCATGACCTTCTTTTTTGTTTTCTTCACTAGATGTGTAAATCTTTATCACTTTGACTTGGGATCTGACCCTTTGGAGCAGTCTGTGGGCAGTCCCTGCACAGAGGTCCTCCCGGCAGGGGGCTGCAGGGTGCCAGGTATTGCTTGTGTTGGGGAGGAGGGAGTCAGAACAGACAGGCGGTGACTGAAAACACTAGAAACTCACTTTTTCCAAGATGTTTCTGGGTAGGAGTTTGCTTGAGAACAAATTATAATTAGCCTCCTTCAGGAACATTCTGTGTTACTCTGTAAGAAAAGTTTTATGTCCAGTGTGGTGTCTTGCGGTTTTGTGCTTTGTTTCTCTGTGTTACAAACACGACGGGCATGGCCAGAGTGCCTGAAAGTAACTGTGTGCCTGTGCCTGGGATGCTCCTGCCCATATAGGTGTGACCTGTGTGTGTACACCTCTCAGTGTACACGGAGCGTCAGGGCTCGGGCGCTGGCTCATGGTTCTGAGTCCTGCTCTAAAGTAGCGAGGCCCCCACCCACAGCCCGCAGGGGTCTCTTGTTTTCTCTCAGGCTGAAGGTATGTGCCCTCATGGCTTTCTCATGTTACCCTCTTGGAGAACATCATACCCGTGTTGCACAAGCTTTCTCTAAAGAACATCTGGCTCCCTCCAAAGACAAATTCTCCCCTTTGTCAGTGAGGAAAGAGTTTCTTGGCCATGAGAGTCAAGCCCTGTCTGGGTGGTCGAATTCAGTTTGTGTCCCCTGCTCTGACAAATCTGATAGTCTGTGGGATTCCTGCTTGCTCATGAGGACAAGGGCGATTAAGACCTCCAAGGGATCTCAAGACTGTATGATCTAGTGAGGTCTCAAAGGAAACTTGAGAATCATTCTAGTCTATTTCTAGAGGAAAAAGGTAAGAGGCATGAAATGGCTTCACCAAGGGTCCCTGCTAATTAGTGATTGAGCTGGGCTGGTTGTAGAATTGACGTCACCTGATTAGAGATTTTTATTTATTTTTTATTATTGCCTGGTTAGAATTTCTATGTGTTGTTAAAGCCTTTGCTTCATGTATTGTTGACAGAAAGCCTTGCCATTTATTAGTTTTTAAATAGCTTCTGCCTTTCTTAATAAAACCCATAGTTATACAATGCCATGACAATTTATGAAATAAATACAGCATCGTGCTGAAAATGGAATGAAAGATTTCCAAATGCACGACCTCCACTGCAGTCGCGTTGTCCTTTTTAAAGAAATAAAACCCTCTTGCCACAAAAGAGTCACTGTAATGTGTCTGTGGGATGTGGTAACGGCAAGGTCAGGCCGTCATGGAGAATTACAAGTTGATCTTACAGCTGGGGTGAGCCGCAAGTGTTCTGGCTCACACAGGTGACTCCTTAAACCCACCCAGGACCTGGCTTTTCGGTTGGTGTGTTTGACAGGAGCGGGAAGCCAGGTCTATGAACAAGTCGGTGGGATTCTTCAGGAATGCTTGTCAGTTTATTTGCTGCCATTAATTCCACCTAAGCCTCTTGAAAAGGGAGCCTCTTGTCCCAGGGAGAAACAGGAGATCAAAAAGCAAATCATTTAGACTGTATTTTAAATAATTTCTGTGTTACTTACTGGTTATGCTGGGATTTTAGAATGATTGCTACTCATTTGTGATTCTGATATAGAAAAGATGTATTTATATCGTCTTTGTCTCTCTAGACCAAAATGTTATTTTATACTTCATACCAGCCCTTAGTTTCAAGTTTGTAGTAACTCAACATTGTGGTCTGAGTTTGCGTGGCTTTCAGACTTAGCATATGTGTTAACTGTTGGTGTGAAGATCTCAGTGGGTCAGCTTTCCTTTCATTCATGGGAGGGTGGTGGTTCAGGCCGTGGCGTTAACGTGGAGCTAGATTTGTATGCGTCTCCGGCTACGGCGGCTGGCTTCTTGAATTCTGTATCTGAGATCATGGCCTCTGATAGGACTTCTTGTCTTTCATTATATTTAAAATAGCTTTTGGTGATCTATCACTGAATGGTCTGGTTCTCTAAGGAAATTCCATTTTCCTTAACATACTTTGGAACTATATCTTTAAGCATTCCCATAGAGGTTTGTTGGCTAGGATAATTGAAAAACACATCAGTAATAGGCAGAGGTTTAAATCTTAGGGTTCTTTGTTCTTATCCTATAGTTTTATTGTTTACAGAAATCATAGTGGCTGTGTAAAATTTAGGATACCTTATAGACTTATGGAAACACATTCTGTAGTTATGTTTGTCTAGAATGTGATTCATACTTTATCAGCCATGTTCTTTTTTGTGTTGAGAGTACTTTGCTAACATTCATTCATGTTTCACCAGATTCTTTTCCTGTGGGCTTCAGATTCTAGGGATCCTGGCGGTTTTTTTTTTTGTGTGTGTCATGCAACACTGTGTATTCATGCAGAAATTATTTGATGTGACACCTAAAGTCGATGGCCTTTTATAGATATACATAATAGATGCCAAATTATTTACTTTAAACAGTATTTAGAAATTCCATTTGATAATCATTTATTCACTCATGAGCAGTGTTCATTGACTACCCACTGTGTGCCAGGGCTGTGCAGATACTGGGGAGGTGAGATCACCATTTTTCCTGCTTCTCTGGTTCAAAAGGTCCACGGGTGGCTTAGATGAGGAAACGGGTCAGAGCAGGGCAGTGCTGTGACATGGGAAGGGCCCTGTCATCCAGGCCAGAGGTGCTTGGAAGGCCATGAGGGTGGAGGGATGAGCATTCCCGAAGAGCTCAGCCCGTGGAAGGCCCCGAGTGGAGGAGCACATTCCATTGCAGGAGCTGGGTGGAGGTCAGCTCAGGCAGGGGAGCCAGAGCAGGTGGGCGGAGGCTTGGGTTGGGGTCTAAAGAGCACCGGATCTCCTTGCTGAGACTCATGAATTTCTGCCCACGGTGATAGAGAGCCTGAGGCAGGTCTGACACTGTCAGAGTTGTAGCTTGAGAAGAGTGAGCAGGTCACATGCCACTGAAAATGACCTTCGTGGTTCCCAGTGGCAGGAGTCTCTTTGGAGGTGCTTAGCTGGATCCCAGTGAGAGACAAGGTGGCCTGAGCTGGCATGAGCTTGAGAGCGGGTAGATTTGGGGGTTGGGTGTGGGAAGTGAGGGCCAGGAGGAAATCACGTTGACCCTAGGTCTGGCTTCAGGCAACTGGTCCCAGGGAGCATCCAGTCCCCTGAGGCTGGAAGGAAGAGCCAATGTTTCCAGATAGGATTCAAGGTTAGTTTGAGAGCTGTGTGGAGACCCAGGTGGGAATGTCCAACAAGCAGGTGAAGACACGGGTTTAAAGTGGGGAGGAGAGATCCTAGCAGAGACTATATATATAATAGCTATCAACATTTATATTCATTCAAGGTCAGCCAGTTCTACTCGGAGAGACCCAGATACTATTGTGACTAATACATTGGGTTATTGAGTAGAGGCTTTAACTTTGATCCTCCCCCTTAGACATACGATGTGACCTAAGTTTCCTCATCTATAAAATAATGACAATGGTGCTTATGTTGTATATTTGCTGTGGAAATCAAGTTAGAACATAGACCACAGAGCACACATCAGCATTACCTTTTGTTATTTATTCCAAAATTAAGCCATTTTCCTTCATAACTGGAGGAAACTCACATACGTGGAGAGCATTTCTGTGGTGAGCACACATGAACATGCCTACACACATACCACTGTGTAGACAGATGCCTGTCACTGATGAGCTGGTTGGTAGACTTTGCTTATGAACTCAGTTTGATGGCATGTTTTCTTGGTGTCTTGTGGCTTTGTTGAAACCTGCCAGCATGCTTCTCTTTGTTTGGTTTAAGAGACTTGTAGTTAATTATTCATTAAAAAGAGGATGCAGGAAAACTGTGAGTTTGAGAAAAGTATTGTCAAGATAGGCACGGTTACCTCGCTTGCTACATTCTGTTCAAAAGCCCTCTGCTTGGTAGACAGACATTCTTGGTTTTTGTAGAACAACTGCCCTTACTTTGCCATATTAATATTTGAATATTCTATACTGGAAAATTCTGATACATCACAGTATACCATCTGTCTCAGTGAAACAATTCAGCAGGCACGAGGGCAGGGTGAATCTGCTGAAGTTGATTTAATTTCCCCATAGGTCAGAGTCGAGAGTAAAATCAATCAATTAATTAAAATTGGTTTCATTCATGAGCACACACCTGAAGCCTGAGGAGAAATAAAGTAGTTTCCTTTCGTGGTGACACTAGTAGCAGTCTTTTTCAGCACATGAACTGTTTAAGTCTCTTCCATGTTACAAACATGTACTTTAAGACCCCAAGCCGGGTGTGGTGGCTCATGCCTGTAATCCCAGCACTTTGGGAGGCCGAGATAGGTGGATCATGAGGTCAGGAGTTCAAGACCAACCTGGCTAAGATACTGAAACCCCATCTCTACTAAAGTACAAAAATTAGCCAGATGTGGTGTCACATGCCTGTAATACCAGCTATTCGGGAGGTTGAGGCAGGGAATTGCTTGAACCTGGGAGGTGGAGGTTGCAGTGAGCCGCGATCGTGCCCCTGTACTCCAGCCTGGGTGACGGAGCGAGAGTCTGTCTCAAAAAAAAAAAAGACCCCAGAGCATGCCATGAAAACCAGATAGTTAAGCAGTCATTTCTTTCTGAACACCTTCCTTTGGTTGATGGTGAGGATGGAAAGGAAATGCCTGAAACCTGCAGGCAGAGATGCAGGATAAATAGCAGGGCTGCCGGTAAGCTGCGCGTGCTCACAGCATGCCTCTCTAGGCATCTCACCCTTTTGCCTCGATCGTAGACGCGCCGGAAGATGGTGAGAGGGTCCAGGCCCGGGGCCCCAGGAGCCCGCCTGTGAGGGCACTCACACCTGTGGGTGATTCTGCTGGCCCAGCGGCGGCACTGGCGCTTGTCCTTAGTGCTTTTACTGCGTTTTGGATGAAGACAGTTCCAGTGCCAAGGACTGCCAGTCCTCCAAATCAAACCCTAAACGAGGGGACGAGCTTGTGCCTGCTGCCTTTTAAAGATGCTTGGTCATCTCTTTAGCACGACTGAATAAATGTTGAGTTTCTAGTAATCAGCAGCATTCATCATTAGAAATAACACTTTTTGAAAACCGTATGTTGAAATCTGGGTGTTTTTGTCTCGTGGATGTGGGAGGAAAAACTAGGAAGTTTCTTTAGTGTTGCTGATAAATTTCTTTTTTGTTATATTGTTGTTAAACATTAGAAATTAAAATGATTTTTGAAACCAAAAAAGATTATTTCTCCTAATCTCATGGTTTTGGGATTTATGAAAAGACCAGAATGACTGCTGAAATATGAAATCTGGTGTTTCGATTTGTTTGGATTCCTTGCCAAAATTTAAAGACTATGATTAATAGTTTCTTATTATTCTAAATGTTATTTTAAAATAGTTAAGCTGGATAAATAATTCCATTAATCAAAATAACAGGAAATGAAAAAATGAATGGCGACCTAATGTGTCTCATTTTTAGCTGTGGCTGTTATGATGCAAATGGTGGAGAAATCATGGAGGTTGGTACATTTGAATACATGCATAATCTATTTTCAGTTATCACTTTTATAGCGTCACAGATCAACGTTTGAAATTCAGCTCATTTGCTTATACTTTTCTTGCTCATTAAACCAGACAAGCATGTTAAAACACATGATCCACTTCCTCTAAATTAAACACGCCACCAAAAATCATGAATAGACCTGGTGACTTATCCAGAATTACTCCAGTCACCTAGCCCCTGTTTACTTATGTACGGCTTGTTGGGAGAAGGTTTTAGTCAGTAAAGCATCCTGCATAGCTGTTCCTCAGGCACTGGCATTGCCCGTGTGGCTGACTGCAAGCCCTGTTTACAGGCTGACCTCTTCTAAAGGCTGAGAGGTGCCCTCTGTCCTGGGACATGGCGGGATTTTGTGTGCGGGCCATGGGTTCACACCCATCACTACACATACATTTCCCTTGCCTTATTAAAATAAAGTAGACCTCATGAAGTCAATATCCATTCCTAGGACACTGAAATACCTTTAAGAAAGATAGTATTTCTTTCAGCATTACCGAAAAGCCCACAATTCACAGCTGCAAAAAGGAAAAGCAAAATCTTCTAAAAGCAGGTTTCTCATTTTTTGACTATTCTTTCAGGAGGAAAAGGCCATGTGCCTGTGCTCAGAATATTAGTGTGTCCATGTCATTTCAGTATTTCTGTGCCTCCTTTCTTCCATGGTTTATTCATTTCTTAAAAATGCTGTAGGGCTGCTTTATTGAGTAATAACATGGTGGCCTCCGGTGAATCAGTAACTTAAAACAACTCTCTTAAAAAACGAGGTATTGGAACACATCCCTTCAGTTATGAAGAGAAAATAGACATCTCTGCATTTGGATTTGTGACCACAATTTAACCACCTAGTTGTGTGGGTTATCTGGACTTTGCATTGCTTCCAAAGTAAGTATTTTTGAAGCCTTCTGAGCCCTGCAGTGTAAAACGTTCGCCCTTTATGGTCAGAGGGCCATCTCCCTGTTGCCTCTGGGATGGTCCATTGATGCCTAACCCAATGCAAATCTGTGACTTCTGGTCCAAAGGAAGAGATACCCAGGTGGACGTGCCCTGGGGGTACAGTCCCTGTGAAATCCAGGCACACACAACACCTGTATTCATACCCATCCCTTGAACACTTCTTAGGGTCCCCGACTTCTCTGTTTGCTCTGCAGAGATGGTCAAGGCCAAACACCCAACAGCTGACCGTAACTCCCAGTTCTCTTGCGGTAAATACGAAGACCATTTTCCTTCCTGGACGTATTTGGAATTGGTTCTTAGTGAGCCCTGTTGATGATGAATACTTCCCATCAGAACCTCAGAGATTTCTCCATGGCCTGATGTCGCTGTACAAAAATGTAAAACAATCTTTCTCCATTTACTGCAGGAAATTCACCGTCTACTTAGGGAAGTTTTATCACATCTCTCATTCTGTTACTGTTTCCTACATTTCAAATAAACTGCTGTCTCCACCACTGCGCCCACTCCCTAACCCCTCATAAAATTTTGTCGAGTATCTTTCTGACTTCCACTACATGTCAACTGGTAGATGTCATGAACACAGACATGAAACCAGCTGTAAGTAGTTTTCTGGAACTATTAACTAAAGAAAAGCAGTTAATTCATTATGTCAAACAGACCTCCCCACACCCTGCCATTATTTCTGGGTTTCCTACAGGCATAGCTGGAAACCAGTTGGAATTTTATATGAGTCCCTTAGTTTATGTATGCATGTTAATTTCCAGTGGTCAGTTTCACTTCATCAGGATTCGAGCTGAAGGTTAATGCAGTTAAGTAAGATTAATCTGGCCATGCTGTATTTTGTCCTCAGATTGTAAACGCTATTGTTCAAACGGATGCTTCACATGTCATTGGAAAGCATTCTCTGAAAGCTGTGGACCCACATTTATGCTTGGTTTTATCTCACAATTCACTTTAGAATAACCTTCTCTTTTTCCCACGTGGAATTGTTTATGGAAATGGGTGCACCATTCTGACAGACCTGTGTGAGAGCTGTGCTTTTCTGTTTGTGTGGATGGCCCAGACTCAGCCTTGTTTTGGAACTATCATTCACTTGTAAATCCGCTTTGTACTATAAAATTCTGCATTTTGGCCTTCTCCCCATCTTGCCAACTTGTACCCTTTTCTCCAGAGCTGGTTCGGACATGGTCATTTGCCATTCTTACATGTGAAACAGAGACGTCTAACGATCCTTTCTCAATCACACTGGAAATGACTTTTTTTTCAAGCCGCCTCTCTTTAAGGCAGCAAGGCAAATTTAAAATACCTCCTGCGCGTGTAAAATGAGTTCCAGCTCAAGCCAGGGGGTCTTTGCCTGCTTGGCTTGCTCTGTGAAGGTCAGTGTTTGTGTGCTTGGATGTTGATTAGAAAATCAGTAAGCAAAATGCATTTAGAAACCAAAAGGCAGAAATGAGCTTTTCTCGTGTTCTTTCCTTTTTCTCACACAGGGGAGAGACCATTCTAACACAGGTACCGTCCAGACAGTGCCTCTCAGAAAGGGAACCTAAAGGCATGTTCCGACGCTCCCCAGGTCCCTGTCCCGGCCATGAGCAGCACCCTCACGGATGCCCCCGCAGCCTCCCACCGTGACCTGCCACTCCAAGGAAGAACAGCCGGAGGACTCCCGAGCAGACACCTCACATCCCAAGCCGCCACACTGGAGTGGAAACGAAAGGCAGATGCCTCTCCTTGTTAAATGTTCAGAAATAAATGAAGATGCTATACTCTAGAAATACATGTAGATACTATATACGCATATACATGCTCATCGCCCATAGATCCATATTTCCTTCTAATAAACAGTAGTATTGGCAGGCACAGCAGGGGCACAAGGCATCTATCTTATTCAAGACAAGTTTGAGACACTGGAAAAAAAGATACGTGTGTGTGTTGGACAGAGTGGCGAGGCTGAGTACTGTCTCAGGGGCCTCCCCCGCTCAGAGGGACTGTGGAGACGATGTCAGCACAAGCCGTGGTGGATCTGAGCTTGATCGAGTATTCATACTACTGCCTCTCCTTGTCTTAGTGGGTATTTAAAAGAGTAAATAAGAGAGAGGAAGGAGGTGACGTTCAGGTGCTGTGGGAAGCAGGCTTGGTGGAGGGGCATGACGATGAGACCGTCATCACTGGGTGGTTCCATCGCATTCCTCCCTGGGGGCTGTGTGCACTTGCCCTGCGCTGGTTCCGTTCTTTCCACCATTCGAACTGAGCGAATCCGGCAAAGGAGACACATCTGTGGGAATGCGTAGACTCTGCTTCGGAAGAGAGCTAGTGGAACACTAAGAAAAGCAGGCTTCTTGTTTATTCTCAGGACCTTTTTGTAACAGGGCTACATTCTGCAAACTGCTTACAAAGGAAGACTATATGTCTTAACAAATCATTTAGCCACTGAGTCCTCCCGGTTCGGACCTGTTTCAGTAATGGCAGAAGAATCCCTGAGCAGGTTCAGGGGCCCTAGAGTGCTAGGGTGCTGAGCTCTGGCGCCTTCTGTCCCCACTCTTTGCCTCCCCCCTTCCCTGTGCCACCCCAGCAAGTGGGTGTCTTTTTTCCCTGGGCCTGGTGACTTCCAAAGGATGAGGAACTTTGTTCACAAAGAGTAGAGATCACCAGCCCCTTGGGTGGGGATGGCTTTATATACCTCTTCCTCAGTAATGCAAATGCAAGTTTTTGTGGTGGGGGTTAAGGCCCATAGCAAAGGATCTTAAACCATGCAGTGTACGCAGTTGAAATTGTATTCCGCAGATATAAATATTTTCTTTTCCCATTGCCGTGACACTATGTGTGATGGCAGTATTTCTGAGAGTTTCAGATTTTTGCACATATGATTTTATGCATTATCGAAAGTTACTGCTGCCTTGAATGAAAATGTTCTGTGAAATTTTTTGCAAAAGCTTTACTAGGTTTTTTTTTAATTGTGAAATTTTGTAAAGGCAGGAAACGGATTAAAATGAGCATGCTAAATATATTTTTCAAAAAAGCAATAATTTTACATGTACAGAAATTATCCTAACCTTTAATACTGGTGAGAGCGACAGTTTACTTCATACAGTAATGGATTAGTGCAGTTTTTGTAGACAGTGGGCTTCTGATACAAAGTCTTGTTTAAACACACAGACACACACACACACACATACACATACCCCCTAAAGTGTGGGTTTCCTGTTCTAATGATTTGTTGAATATTATTATTATTATATTATTATTATTGTTGTTATTGTTATTAGTTAATGTTTGGTTCTGGATTCTACTTGTTACTGAGTTTAAATTACTTGACAGTTCAGATTACTTGCAACACTTTCAAACAATGCAATGTAACTGGCTAGCTTATATATATATATATATATATATATATATATATATATATTTTTTTTTTTTACTTATTTTTTTCTGATATTCTTACACCAGATATGTATGAAAATGATGTGTCCTGTTGGTATAATTAGGAATGTCATGCAGATACAGTGAAGCGACTGTAATTGACTGTCCTGTAAAGTTATTTTGAGCAAAGTTGCAGAGACACATTCCTCTGTCCACCTGAGACATCAGAACCCTCTTCTTTGATTTATGTTGAATCATTTCGGTAGTTTCCCCACCGTGATCATGTCTGCATTTCCTGGCTGTTGTTTTCTTGGCTGAAAGTGGATGGCGACTGTTAGGAATGCCAGGGACTAGTGATTCGGTCCTGTTTCTCTGTGTTTTAGTTATTAAAAAGAAATTCTGTACCCAAAGTGACACAAAAGTGTAGTCTACATTTTTACTGTTTGAGAAGCATAATGGTAAAGCGCAGTTGGCCTTTAGAGCTGGAAGTGTCCTGCTGGAGAGTCTCCATCCTGGAGAGAGAGGTGGGGAGCGGGCCGGTGCCGGGGCCCCGCCGGCCGCGGGCTGGATCCTGCCTGGCTCACAGGAGAGGGGTGGAGGACAGTCGGCTTGCGGGGCCACGCAGTGGGGCACAGCGTGCGGGAGTGAAGTTTTCACCCAGACAGACTGGGGGGCCCCCAAGGACGCCACCCCCTGAGGCCAGCTGTGGCATGCCTGGATGTGTGGACCCTTCCTTCCACCGATCATCAGTATTGTATTGGTTTGTTAATTTGTTGATGTCAGTTTGGTCATAGTATTTAATATGATTTGTGTTTTCTTATTTATTTAGCCACTGTTTGATTCCCTTTTTTTCCGAATGGCGATTTCTGCATGATACACTTCTGTACGTCGTCTTCTGACTGTTACAGACTTTCTACTACCTCTCCCGATCTGCTGTTTCCTTGTTTCTTAACAGGAGTTTTTACAGTGTTGCGTCTAATGTAACTTAGACAATAAAGGGTTTGGTTGTCTACACTGCAGCTTCTGGGTGTCTCTCCCCTGCTTCCGCTCGCTGCTGCCCGCCCTGGCCTGCCTTCCGCACTCGCCTCTTTCCCGCTCATGTCTCTTCCTCATTTTTGCATTCAAATAACACACTGCTCATGAGCTTCTAAAGACCCTTCAGGTTATTCACTTGTATTCCTTAATTTGAAGAAGGAATATTTAAATTCTCTAGAAAGTCAGATATTGAGACTCTTCTCTGGGCAATGGGCCACCACACCTGCCCACCGTTCTGCCTAGTTCCCAGAAAGTCTTATTGTAATCTTGGACAGATTTCATCCTCAGCACCATACAGATTTGGCTTCAAAGCCAAGTGAATTTTGCCTTTGAGACTCCAAAAAGTATTAAATGTTTTAAGAGTTTCCCCCAATATTTACTTATTTATTTTTTAAACCAAGAAAGACACTGGTTTCCTGAAAAGCAGGTGCTTCAGGAAGTAGCAGTTGGGAGCTGCATACAGTTACTTGGTCAGAGAAAGGCGCGCCCAGCATGACAGGCCACTGCCCCATCCAGCCACCGTGCACACGTCACTGAGGACACGAGAACCCCTTGGTAGGGGCTCCGGCGCCTGTGGCTTTCATCATCTCACACTCCTTCAGGGTGCAGGGTTGAGCAAGGAAGGGCAAGTTTCGTCTCCGTGGTGCCTCTCCTTGGCAGCTCCGGTCGCCCTCTGTTCTTTGGACAGAGAAGAGATAGGGTGAAGGTTACAGGGTGAGTAGCGATGTCTTCGAGATCAGAGAACGTGGGTGCAGTCTTAGTCTGTTGTGTGGAAGAGGGCACCTCCTGGGCTTTTGCGGCCGGAGACTGTCTACAACATTCCTTCCTTCAAACCAGACAAAACCATCCTCTGCCACCCCCAGCAAGTTCTGAGAGGTTTCCAGGCTGTAGAAAAGGAAGGAAGGAAGGAAGGAAGGACGGCATTCAGATAGCTTTACTTTCCACTTCAAAATGTCTGAAGTAGCATATGTTTTTACTGCTTTTAACTTTGGTGAGTTCTAATTTCAGAACTTTTTATTCACTGAGCAAAAAAAAAAAGATGAAAAAACCACAGGCCAGGACTTAAGTGAAGAGGACATCTTTGTTTGCTGTGGTTGGTGGGAGAACGCTCTGGAACCCAGTAACGGGCCTGCGGGGAGTGACCCGCGGGCCACCCGCCTGGGAAAATGTTCATTCTTCATCAACTTTGCTAATTCTACTTTGAGGCAGTAAAATGCAAAAGACCATAGAAATTTGTATTTCCTTTTTTAAAATACAATTTATAACATTATATTTTGTACGCTTTATATTAGAATTTGTAACTAGATTGATGTATTTAACTCTATTTCTGAAAAAGTAATTCAATGTTTTAGTTGTGTGATAAAAGTATTTAGAGAAAACACATTCATTCTATTGGAATTTGAAATAAATAAAAACATCTTGGAATTCTGAGATGTGTTAAGACATTTTTCCCCAATTTCCGAGGGTGGCGTCAGTCGTCCGATAGCCTGCTTCGATCTGTGGTCATTTATTTTTGTTGGCTGAACATAAACCAAAGTGTTAAAGCCCTTTATTTATAGAAGAGTTTTAGGGTGATTCAGAGGATCGTTCATCTGAAGAGATGCCCAGATGGCCCAAGTGTTTTTGTTTTTTTGCTTTTTCAAATCTTTTGTGGACTCCAGGACACACACACCCTTTTTTAATGGAAGATGCTATGTTTTTCTCATTCTTTTCACAGCACACGTCTTACTTCCTCACTAAATACACTCGCTGTTCTTACCCTTGCACTGTCAACCGTACAGACGTACAGGGATGGACACACAAGGAATCAGCCACACTTGGAGGAAATCACTGTGTCATAAATGTGGGGTCACAGAGGGGCTGGCCATGTGGTTTGCTAGGTTTACTTATGAGACGGCAAAAAGAGACTTAGGACCATCAGATGCAATAAAGATTCTAATTTAAAAAGGTACAATGTGTTTTTAAGTTGAAAGACGTAACTATGTCTCTACTGGCTGAAGAAAGCAGGAACTAGGTAAGTTCCTGAATGCGGCTTTCCAGATGTGCTGGGCGGCAAATAGAACTCTGAGCAGCACCGGGCATCCTCCCCCCACCCGAGCCTGCCTCCTGCGGTGTGGTAACCACCCAGCCCTGGGTACACGTCCTCTCTACTCTGCAGTGAAAATGCTGTTACAGAAGGCCTTTGATACTCCGAAAGGCCTTTGGATTAAGTGCAGACCTTATCTTACTCAGCTGAGGTTAGTGCCTCACTATTTAGAACCTCCTTCCTCTTGGATGACTGGTTCTTCTGAGAAGGGTGTGTGCGTGAAACCAGGAGGTGGCAACACCACTCCGAGTGAGGACGCGACATTACCCCTGACGGCTCTGGACGTCCTGCCGGGTGGGACTGGGTGGAAGGCAGTGGCGTGGGGTCTCCATGTCTGCAATTTGCCCATGTCATGCTAGGTGCAGAAGCTGGGTATCTTGACCCTTTCCCCCCGCCAACAATCTAAAACCTTACCACGAATGGGTACATCAACAGCAGTGGCTTTATTTCCCCTTCCTTAAGCTGTTTGCAACAGTGCTGCATTTACAATGTGTGGTATGTTATTAATGTTCTCAATCTTACCTTTTTAAAGGCATTAATGTAATGCAGAAAGAAAATTTCAGATGCCCTGGTCTTGATCTGCATAACGAGTTCTTGGGATGTCTGATTTCCTCACCATCAGCCGAGACACAGGGGCTTAGGATGGCTTCAAGGAAGGGCAACTTACAGGCATCAGAGAAGCAGGTAACAGTCACACATCCTCCTCCTCTCTGATTTTTTTGTGGGGTAGACAAATGTAGCAAAACAATGACAATGAGAATGCTGTCAGTCCTTTCAGGCTGCTGTCACAAAATACCTAAGACTGGGCAACTTTTAAACAACATATTTATTACAGTTCTGGAGGCTGGAACATTTGAGATCAAGGTGGCAGGAAGTTCTGTTTGGGGAGGGCTTTTTGCTTCTTAGATGGAGCCTTCTTGCTGTGTCCTGGTGTGGTGGGGACGAACAAGCCCCCTCGGGCTTCTTTGATGAGAGCCCTGATCCTACTCCTGAGAGCTCTTCCCTCATGACGCTGATCACCTCCCGAAGACCCTACCTGTTTATGCCACTACATCAGGTATCAGGTTTCAACGTATGAAGTTTGGTGGGAACACAGATGTTCACACCATAGCAGATGCTCTCTCCTGTTCATATTTTTCAACTAAGGAAGATGTGGAGATTCTCATTCCAAGCCTTTGGGTGGGTTATTTGATCTGCCAAGAATAAATTCCTAACTTCATTGCCAACAGTTTCAAGTTTTAAAGGGCAAGAGGATGAGGGGACTCCATCTCACCTTTTTGTGTGGCCAGAATTGTCCATGGAGGAACAGTATTCAGGTCACAAGCATGAGCCCCACTCACCTGTGTACATCAGTCTCCTTATGTCCTACTCTTCTGTTCTGGAAACTGTCTTAAAAGAAGGGCATTGGTGGGCCAGAATGTTCCCAGGACAGGGTTACTGGACTCTAAAGGGAGGGTGTAAGACCTCGCCAAATGAGATGAACCCCTATGACATATTTGGAGGTCTGGCATGGATATTTTTGCATGTAGAACTGTCACTGTGTGGTGGAAGGAACAGGCTGGTGAGGCCTCGACATCAGACGTCACCTGTGGGTCAGGCTGTGCCGCAGTAGATGACTTGCCCTTAGAGGTGACAAGGTCCCTCACCCTGCATCCTTGCAGAAGCTTGGCATTCCTTTTTAAGGAATACGATATTAGAGTCCTTACTCCAAGAGGTAAATGGAACCAGATAAACATGCAAGTTTCACTGAATCAGATCTTAGCCTTCTTTAAAATTGTAGAAAAGGTACAGAAAGTTTTAAACCTTATGAATTTGCTTAACAAATTGTGCCCCGTTTGTGGTAAGCACTGCAATAGGCGTACACATAGAAAGATGAACAAAACGGAACCTACTTTTTGGGCTCTCACAGTGGAGGAGGAACATGGGTCTGAAAATGATGAGTTCCAGACCGGGCTCGGGGGCTCACACCTGTAATCCCAGCACTTTGGGAGGCTGAGGTGGGCAGATTATGAGGTCGGGAGATTGAAACTATCCTGGCCAACATGGTGAAACCCCGTTTCTACTAAAAATACGAAAATCAGCTGGGTGTGGTGGCACGTGCCTGTAATCCCAGCTACTTGGGAGGCCGAGGCAGGAGAATTACTGGAACCAGGGAGTCAGAGATTGCAGTGAGCTAAGGTTGCACCACTGCACTCTAGCCCAGTGACAGAGCAGGACTGTGTCTCAAAAAATAATAATTCATAGGGAATAGAATATGTACAGGCTCATAATGTCTATGGAAGAGGAATGGAGCTTCTTCCATTGGAGAGGGAGGTCAAGGATCTAATCAGGTGCCCAGGTGTCTCCAGGACTAGGTGACTCCTACCTGAAACTTATGGAAGGATTTGATAACATGGGGTAATCAGGTGGCATTAAAACAAAACTTGCCTCTGATAGTAAATGTTACTGACTTGGATAATCTATAAGAAAATCTTAGGATGGGAGAGACAAGTGAAACGTGAATTTCAGCAAAGAAAAGCTAAGGGAGTGTATTTTTGGAAACACCCCATAGTACATTTAGAACATACATTGTCAAATCTGACAGAGCAAAGAGACTGAGATCATTGTCAACTATTCCTTGATGACATTAATTCAAAGTGAGGCTTCAGGCGGCAAAATCAGCAGCCTGTGGATCAGTAGGCAGGAGACTGTGGGGAAAATGGCCCAGTTGCCTACCAGCGCCATGAAGGTATTATATGCCTGTTTCTGAGTTCATATGTGCATCTGTTACTAAAATTCAAGGAACTAGACAAAGGCCAGAGGTGGACAACACAGTGGCCAAGGGAAACCTCCAACATGAGACGTTGAGAAGGTGAGATGGATTCGTTAGGAAAGAGGCCAGGGGGAATTCTGTAGCTGGAAGGGCATGGCTCAGATAGGTGTTTTGTACAGTGATCGTCTTGGTCTACGTGTAAGCGATACAGCTTTAAGTCTTGAGAGAAATTTACAAGAAGTTAATATTTAAAAGGGCTACCTGTGTGCCAGGAGCTCAGAAATTTTAATCTGATATCTTATTAAAGTCCCACAGTGTTCTTCAACATAGGCACTGTTCACTGAATTTTATAGATAAAAATTGATAGAGAAGGGTAGCATACCCAAAGAGACACAGCCAGTAGCCTGCAGAAATGCCAGTGGAGTCCCTGTCTGCTGGGCTTGCAGACCTACCACTCTGCACTCTTCTTTTGTTGTGCTGACTGAGGGATGCATGTTAGTAGGAAGGATCATCCCTATGACACATCCCTGTCTATTGAGCGTCGCTATGAAGGAATACCGGAGGCTGGATAATTATCCAGAAAAGAGGTTTATTTGGCTCATGGTTCTGCAAGCTGTGTAGGAAGCATAGCACCAACATCTGCTGGGATTCTGGTGAGGCTTCAGGCTGCTTCCACTCATGTAGAAGGTGGAGGGGAGCTGGTGTGTGCAGAGATCAGGTGGCAGAGAGGAAGCAAGGGGGTGAGGGACCAGGCCCTTAATCAACAGCCCTCATGGGAGTTAGTGGAGCAAGAAATCCCTGAACCCCCAACCCCAGGAGGCAATTAATCTATTCTTGAAGGATCCGCCTCCACAACCCAGACACCTTCCATTAGATCCACCTCCAACACTGGGGATGAGATTTGGATATGAGGTTTGGACGGGACACATATGGAAATGATAGCACAGGTGACTACTTTCCAAAACAGACACCCATTACCCTGTGGATGACCACAGCCATCTGGGGTGTAGATCCCACTAGCGAGATGATTGGAGCACCTTAGTGGATCAGAACAAGACGTTTTGGATTTCTGAGCTTCTGCCTCAGAAGGAACAAGGCTTCTCTTGGGTGACCTTCTGTAAGTTCAGCGGTAACGTGCAGTGGGGTGAGAACGCTGGGATTTCCACACACCTGTGTGTGAGTTCCACTGTGTTGTGCACCAAATGGGCATGTCCGGTAGCTTCTTTCTTCCTGTTCCGATTTCCTCTGTCGATTCTTTCCCTTACTCATGTGGACATGCTCAAGGCACCTGCTTCCCAAAAACACCACCAAGGAAACACCTTCCTGGGATCCCAGAACCTCTGCACTGCCCTGTCCTTTTCCTTCCTCCTTCATAAAGCATCGTCCACGATCACTGTACCCTTCTTGTAGCTTTATCACCAACGCTGCTTCACTGAAACGTCTCTCCTCAAGGTTATCAAGATCCTCATGGTCACTGAGTATGATTATTTTTCCTTAAATAAAGCTAGGATAAAATGTAGAATAAAAGGAAAAAAATACACGTTACATACACCTACATTTCTATATATTTTTCACTCTCCAAATGCAATGATTACAATATTTTGCCAAGTTTTGTTTCTATCCTTTGTTGTTGGTTGTCCTGTAATATTTCAGAGTGATTCTCAGACCTTGTGTCGTTCTGACCACAAATGATTCAGTGTGCGTCTCTGAGCGATCAAGGTACCTGTGGGTCTAGTTATGGATCTACCCGTGCATGCTGCGTCCCCCTCCATCCACTGCTCTGGCCTTGTCGCCCTCTCTGTTGACCCCGGGGAGGACCACCTAGACTACTTTGGTCTTTCTACCTGGAATTACACACCTGGCAACTCACTCCAGCTCACTGTGTTGCTACCACAGGAATTTTCTGGAACACCTGTTAGATCATTCTACTCCCTTGGTTGAAGTCTTTTAGTAATTTTCTGTTACCTCCAGAAACATCCCAAATTCCTCCCCGTGCCATGCAAATCGTTTCGCGATCTGATGTCCACAAGTCACCCACAGACACTCGATGCGAACAAGGTGTATTAACGGCGCCACGTCCTGGAGCGCCGGTTTTCCTGCCTTCTCAGAGGCTGCAGTCGGGAGAGTGGCCTGGGAGCCGTGGCCCAGGGGGAGTGGCCCGGGAGCCGTGGCCCAGGAGCCGTGGCCCACTTGGACTTCTCTTCCTGCCACTCCCATGCCAGAGGCTGGGTTCCTGCCTCTCCTCTGTACTCCCAGCTCCCTGGACATCCTGGTGTGCTATTGTACCAGTCACAACATCTGAAACTAAATAGACCCTCTCTGCCTCCTCCCACTGAGCTGAGCTCGGCCGTGCTCGAGGGCCGACGCGCGGTGACGCGTTTCTCTGGCTGCGCTAAAGCCGGGCCTGTGGCTTTCCATGTGTATGTTTCTTAACACATGGTGATCAGTGCATGCCTCAGTTTCCACAGTGGGAATGGCTATCTCCCGATATTCGTGTTACTGTGGCAAATGATATGGGCTGCACTTTGTAAACTGTAGTGCAATATATAAACATTAGTTGGAATTACTTCCAAGAAATTTGAGTGACAGTGTTTTTTTTCAAGTCCAATAAAATTGTCACTAAATAAGCATGGTCTCTAAAATATCAGTCTTTTTTTTTTCTTAAACTATATTGCATTTATGAATCTGGAAATTTCTATTATCTATGACATACAGGATGTAAAAGTCATTTTCCCTTGTTCGATAAATTTTTTTGGCCAGGAAAACAGCTGGATTTCTTCTCTTGTCCACAAAGGTATAAGTTTCAGGTAGACTAAAAAAGCAAGCTGATGACATTCTTAATGAGAACTACTTTATTACTATTTGACAACTATTAAAGAAGAGCTGACCATACTCTATCAGGACAGGAATGACTTACTAGAAAGCAGTGAACACCTGTGGTGTTTAGACCTGCCGTTTCAGCCCCTCTAGCCCCACAGAGATGAAGTGCCTGTGGGAATGGATTCTGTCCCTGGCTTTTGCTGGCTGGTAAAGGGAAACTGTGAGCGGGTTTCCCAACATCTCACAGGTTACCTCATCTGTCTTTTCTTGGGCTTGTTAAGTTTCCTAAGCTGCTTCAAATCTGCCTTGGCTGCTCTGAAGTGGAGGTGGACTCTGGAAAAGAAAAAGGCTTTTCCTCTTTATTTGGGGCGGTGCTGGTTGGACAGAATTCCGGGGAGGATGGAGGATTCTCTGCGGGATCAGGTCGCAGTGTTTACTGGGTGCGTCTGCCTGGTGGCCTGGGAGGCGCTGGGGAGAGCAGAGGCCACCGCGTCGGGGCCGTGGGAAAGTGAGAGGCTCTGGCCATGGCCCAGGCTTCCCACGGGGGCAAGGTGGGGATTGGCTGTCATGGGCCCGCTTAGGGGCTGCTCCCTGAGGCTGTGCCGGCACCAGGCAGCTCAGATCCCCCCGTTAACAGGCCTGCTCTGCACCCCACCACAAACAGGCGAGCAGGGCGCGGTGCCTGCAGCGTGGGCCTGACGTGGGTGGGAAGCAGCGTGGCCAGTCCAACAGCACCACGGCCTCCCACTGCTTTCCCAAAGGGCGAAGCCGGCCCTGGCCACGGTCATCTTTGCAGCCTGAAGTCAGGTAGGTGCCTGGGATTGCTGAACACACACCGGCCGGTGGGTCCACACCCAAAGTGCTTTTTGGTGGCCATTTAGGAAGCTGCCATTGGCTTTGCAATTCTGGGGCCACTGTGGGGCCTGGCCCACCTCGTGCTAGGAAGGCTGGGGGCCCAGCTGTCTTGGGCCCCCTCCGAAATGGCCACTCCTCGGCTCTGCTCTCCAGAAGCTCTGCTGGGTCTCCTGTACCTGTGTGCAGGCTGAGGCCTGAATTCACCTGAGACCCTGGATCCCGGAGCGCCCGCCCCACTTCAGTGTGAGAAGAGTCCCCGCCGAGACAGGCAGCTGTTCAAAGAAGTGTCTTGCAACAAATACACAGTTAGGTTTGTGTGAGGGGTTTGCCTTACGTTAATTTTTCAATCAGAGCGTTAGAAAACGTGAAGGCTGAAACACTCTGTAGGGACCACACAGTCTAAAATTCGCCGCCGGGCGGACGGGGCTGAGGTCTGGAGGCGCTGTGTGGTCACGGGTCCTCAGTGAGCCGCTCCAGTTTTACTGTGTGCTTATGCTACTGTTACATCGTCAAGACTGCATTCGCCTTGCAGGTTTTCCATGTTAAGCACCTTTTCTTTCCACTGTGTTCTCGCCCCCTTCCCCCTCGGCTTTGCATTCTTCATTCTTCTCAATGTATCTCAACCTTCCCCAAGTTTCTATTTACTAAGAAGCGGGAAAGACGGTGCTCCAGTGCTCTGACATTTGCCCTGGGCTTGCCCCATGCCATGCCCTGGGGCACAGGAGGGCCCGTCTTGGGGGTGCCAGGCCTGGAGGAGCACGGGGGCTCATTTTGCCTTGGGGCTTCCCCCCCTTGCCCTTGTACGTTTGCCCCGTGGTGTGTCAGTGGAACCCTCGCGGCTTCTCCAGGAAGCAGGGATGGAAGCAATGGCAAACCAACAGTCCCAGAGACCGTCTCACACCCCAGATCTTCCTTTATCCACTTTTGAAGGATTTCTCTAATTTCTTCTCAAAAGCACATTTTCCTGAAGTTGCCCTCTTCTGCCACTAGATGGTAGATGGACGTCACACATGAGTGTAAAGCAACTCCAATGCACATTCATTCACTCCGTTATTTTCAGCCAGCGTAGACTGAGCGCCCACTGCATGCGGACGGGGCTACGGAGATGAACATGACCTGATTGGCCCCCAGGGCCACCAGGTGCTTGGCAGGGGCTGACACAGGCCCACAGGGACGATGGTATTCGCTGCTTCACCCACGGATCTTGACCGAGCCCTGCCAGATTTCATGCTCACTTCCAGGCACGGGGATACAGCAGCTCAGAAATCCATCATCTCTCATGGGCTTTCGTGTTCTCCTAGGGATGCAGGTAGTAATCAGACAAGTAGAGACGTGCAGACATTTCAGAAAGAGTGGGTCCTCTGCGATGGGCAGAGCCTGGTCGGGGGTCTGGAGGCAGAGGACAGGGTCTTGTCGCAGGGCCTCTGCATGTAGGCTAAGCAGTCCACAGGACTCGAGGCACAGGAGAGGACAGGGGCTGGAGGGAGACCACTGCATGCACACAGGGAAGGGAGGCCTTGCACACAGGAGCAGGAGTCGGGGCAGACCAGAGATCAGGGCATGGGGCTGCATTCTCAGGGCCACGCAGCCTCTGCTAGGGCGTGTTGCCAGCGGGTGACATCATCTGATTTGTGTTTGTCAAAGACACACATAAATTGGCTGTTGGCTGTTGGCAGAATGGACTCCCTGCCTATGGAATGTACTTTGGTAGTGGACACAAAAGCGGAATGCCGTTGTCACCAGGTCCTGGAGGAGGCTGGAGCTGGCGGACAGGGGCTGTGGGGTAAGGACCTGCATGGCTGGAGGAGAGAAGAGTTCTGCGTGGATGTGGCCTCGCCTCCTGGGCCTGACTGAGCAGCCTCAGCCCTGGAGCAGCCTCAGGCCTGGGTGCCTGGGCCTCAGGGTGGGTGGAGTGCTGCCGTGGGCTCACTCGGGGAGGATGGGAGAGGAACGAATAATTTGGGGGTGGGATCTGGAGTTCTTGGAGGGTCAGGGAACCATCGTCTGCAGCTACCCACATGGGTCTGCGTTGGCGGGGGCGACTAGAAGCGGGGATGAGAAGTCAGAGTGCTCGGAAGGGGTCTCCTGGCTGAGAGTGGGTGCCTGGAGTGAGCTGGAGGAGCGGTGGGAGCACCCCTTCATCCCGGGCTCAGAGGATGATGGGGAGAGGCCGGAGCAGCATGTGGAGAGGCTGTCCAGGTGGCTGAGGGGACAGGAGGAGGACAGCAGGGCTCAGGGGCCAGGAACGGGAGGGGGGCGGTGGCTGAGGGGCGCCTGGGGCGTAAGGGGATGGCTCTCACTGGGCAGGGGTGGCAGTGTGAGGCAGAGGACACAGACGTTCCATTCTGGGGAATATAGTTTCCTTCTTCCTATGCAGACAGGAGTGTATTTGCCTGCTCAGGCTGCCGGCCGGGGCAGCCCACAGCCGGGTCCCTTTCTGCAGGGCCTGGGGCCGGATGGCAAAGCTGCAGGGTGGCTCCTCCCAACCTCTCTCCCTGGCCTGCGGAAAGTGTCTCCTCCCATGTCCTCCCGTGGTCGTCCCCCCGCTGGCCTCTGTGTCTAAATCTCTTCTGAAAAGGGCACTCATCCTGTCCTAGCAGGTCTGCACCCTAGTGACCTCACACAACCTTGACACCCTCCTAGAAGACCCTGTCTCCACAGCAGTCACACTGGGGGTGAGGGCCTCATGCTGCAGGCGAGGGGGAGATGTGGCTCAGCCTAGAGCAGGGACCCCCACCCTAGGAGGAGATTGGGGAGGGGCAGGTGCAGGGGGAGGGGCTGGCTACTCAGACACGGACCTCATGGATGATGCAGGGGAAACTGAGGCAAGGCATGCCTCCTCCCTGTCTTGGCCAAAGCTGGACCTGGCAGGTGTGAGCCTCAGGGCTTTCAATCCGCTGGGGAGGCTGCAGTGTGGTAAAGACCCAGGTGGAGGCCAGCACCCTGGTGCCTGCAAGGGACTCGGTTAGAAAGGGCAGGGGACAGAAGGGGTCCAGCCTGTGGCTCCTCACAGGTGTGGAGTGTGGGGCTAGGCTTCCTCCTGTCACCTTTACTAGTGGAGTGCTTTGTGGAAAATGTGTGAGCCAATGGCTGGTTTGAAAGGTGGGCAGCCGAGAACTGATTGTTCAGAGAGACACTGGTGGCCGAGCCGAGCAGGGCTGCCCTAGTGGTTGCACCCACAGTCAGGGTGGAGGGGCTTTGTGGCCCTGGCACCGCTGTAAGGAGAGTGGGCTCCTCAGGCTGGCCCGATGCAAAGGACATTTGATTCTCAGACTCAAATGAGGGCTCAGCTACTCTGGGGAGAGGATGTGCCATGGGGCCCCTCACAGAGACCCAGTGTCCCCAGGAGCCAGACGTGGTCCTGGCCATCCATGGCCTCAGCCCTGAATCTACCCCGGGTTCTGTCCCTCTGTCCCTGTCTGGATGGGATGCCACTGCTCAGCTGACTGCCCGCATGTGGCCTACAGTGGCTGCGCCAGCCCTGGGACCTACACGACCCTCGGCTCAGGCTGGGAGCCCATAGGCAGAGTTTATCCCTATCCCAGTCCTGAGCTCCTAACAGGGAACGTGGCAATCCCTGCTCACCTTCTTTTGAAGGCCAGTGGTGGGCCACAAAGGCCACTCATGCCCCAGTGGCCCTGGCTCTGACCAGTCAGCTCCAGCCAGCTGCTGGGGACCTTGGGCAGCGCAGGCTCAGCTGAGGCCAGGCAGGAAGGGTGCAGACCTTCAGATGCCATTCCAGAGCCCGTGGGGAGGTAGGAGGCAGGACGTGGCAGCGAGTACCCAGCCCTCATGTGGGACAGACCAGAGGCCCATTCATCTCTCGGGAATGACTCCCTGACTCTGGATGTTCTTCACCTTTTACAGCAATAGGAGTAATAGAAAAGTTCAGGGAAACGGCTCTTGATGAGTCAAGTGTAGGTGGATTCGACTTCTAAGGTATTCCTAGATTTTCAAGTGCAAGTATTTTTTTTAGATGAAACCTTGACAGCCCACCTATAAACACTGTGAATTTAACTAAAGCTAGAAATATTTCTGGTTTTGGGAAGGATGCATACCTTCTAATCTTGGCCACTATTTGGGAATATTTCAGAAGCCTAATAATAGAGACCCTATGCTTTTCCACATTTTGATCAACAAATACCAAATGCGATCTGTGTCCTGGGAGGCAGCCCACATGTGGTCAATAAAACACTGTCCTCAACGGAGCGCCTGTGCTTCCTGGACACTCTTTCCTTGGGCCTTTGCTCAGCTTGTCGCCTCACTTCCTCTGGGTCTCACAGGTCTCAGCCCCTGAGCCCCTTCCCAGAGGGCAGGGACAGCTGCCCTGGCTGCTTGGCTGGAATGCTCCCTCCTCGTGCTCTATCCTCTTGTCTGCTGTTTTTCTTTCTAGTACTTACTGCTCTGTGTCATTCCACACACACACACACACACACACACACACACACACACACACACACACACACACACACTTCATTATTTGTCTCCCACATCAGAATGTAAATACTCTGAAGGCACATACTGTCTTGGCCACTGCTTTTTTTCATTACCTAGAAACAAATATCCACACCACCATGGTGGCACAAGACAATGACCATGGAGGTTTGCTAACCGTCATTATCACCATCATGGCCATCACTACCAATCGGCTGAGTGGCTTTGCTGACCTAGGCTGGCCAGGTCCAGAAATCACCCACACATGTGCCGTCAGCTGCAGATCAGCGAGGGGGGATTCTGATCTTGGCTGAACCTTCTCACTTGTCTGGGGCTCGGCTGGGGCAACTGCTGCTTTTTGGGTCTCACTCTTCAGCAGGACCCTGTGATGAAGGCAGAGCCCAGACTGAGAGTGGAGATATGCAAGGCAGAGACCAGCATCTGGTTCCACCCACCCCATTCTGTTGGCCAAAGTCATTCCCAACGCCAGCTCAGCAGGGAAATAGATTCTACCTCTTGACAGGATGGTCTGCAAGCAGCATTGCAAAAAATGTAAATAGAGAGAAGGCTAAGGATTTGAAGGTATTTTCGCATTAAATCCACCACAAATAATATGCTGAGTGCAACAACAGAAGTGTGCACACTACCCTGTGAGAACAGAGGAGACAGACTTTGCCAAACCTGAGGGTGCAGGGAAGGCTTCTGGGGAAAGCTCATGTGTGTCTATCAATGTAAATGTCTAACAAAAAGATGAACTCCTAAAGCAATTAGTGGGCAAAATAAAGCTAACGAAATTCCACTAAAATCTCCCTTCTTTGATAAATATAAGGACTTTCATAGGGAGAGCTCTGGACCTATTTGGTTGGTCCTGTTCTGAATTTCTATAATTTCTTCACTTTTCATGCAAGATTTTATCTCTATAAAGCCTAGGGAATCAGCCTCCTTTTCTAAAAACATTAAGTCACTGTGACATATCCTAAGCTCACGTATTTTGATTAGACTTAGGGCTCAAAAGTGGTATCTTAATTTTTCTGAGATTAGCAGGTTTCTTTGAATATGCTTGTCCTTTTGTATTCTCTAAACTGTCTTCTGAATGACCATATTTTCCTGAGACAGGGCTTCTTCCCAGGACAAGGCTGAGGTTCTGGTGATATCATCATTATTACTGTCATCACCATCATCATCACCACCATTATCATTCTTGGCGGCATCATTACTACCACCTTCACCATTATCACCTCACCATTTTCATCGTTGTTTACCATGATAATCATCACCATCATCACCATCTTCACCATCATCACCATCACCATCATCATCATGATCACCGTTATTACCATAATCATAATAATCGTCATCATCACCACCATCACCATTATCACCACCACCATCATCATTATCACCATCACCATCATCACCACCACCATCTTCCCTATCATCACCATCATCACCATCACCATTATTACCTTCATCACCATCATCACTATCACCATCATCAGCAGCACCGTCACCATCATCGCCACCATTATTATCATAATCATCATCAGCATCATCATCACCACCATCTTCCCTATCATCACATCACCATTATCACCACCACCATCACCATTATCACCATCACCATCACCACTATCACCATCAGCAGCAGCACCGTCACCATCATCGCCACCATCATTATCATAATCATCATCAGCATCATCATCACCACCATCTTCACCATCATTATTGCTGATGTCCTCGCAATATTTTCTTAGCAACATAATTGCAAGCTGTCCTTGCAGAAAATGAAAAGTATGAGCTGAATGTTATTACAAATGAGAAGGTCTCTTCATGAGTTATGTGTTAATTCAAAAGATATTTAGTGAATACCTACACAAATAGATATATAGCAACAAGTTAACATTTTAAATATGAGAGTCCTGATTTAGATTTGAAGGAAAGGGGTCAGGGAATTGTTACCTAAAGTAATATTGAAGCTGAGGTCTGAAGGAGAAGTAGAAGTTTGCCAGGGGAATGGTCAGGGGAAGGACATTTCAATCATTCTCATTATTACCATTATCCTCATATGTAAATCACACTATGCTAAAATTAATTAGAAATATAGACCAGAAGGTTTATGGAGAAGGTGAGATTGAAAATAAAGATTCATGTGTGATTAGACCCATGCTTAAGTCATGAAAATGTGTGAACTCTCTAAGAAAAAAGTAAAGATGAAAAAGAAGTCAAAGTATCACTAGGTGATGGTGCTCCTATAGGAATAAGGGAAGAGGAAATGTAGCTAGTTATGGGTTCAAACATGGAGCTGTCAGGCCTCAATAAAAGCTGAAGTTAAATCAAAGTTAACATGAGTCTAGATGAGGCCATCGTGCTTTGGCAGAGCCTGTCTCTGCGGATGTGGGAGGGCAGTTTCCATGGAGTGGTGGACAGAATTCAGATGGCAGCGTGTGCCTATCACAGCACCGACATCATGGGATGTCTACCACTCAGCTGTCCTGGCACCTCAGGGAAGTCCACAGAAGCCAGGCCCTTCCTTCGCTGGACACCTGCTGGGTTTGTGATTAACCAAAATAACAAGCTCCTTTCTGGAATGTCTGATGGAGAACCAGAAGTTAAATTTGCACTATTAATAGAAAGAATTTAGCAGCCACTGTAAATCAGTTACGTAATTTTAAAATGGTTTCTTGGAAGAAAATTGTCATTGGGGATTTCCAGACTATTTCTTTTATAATAGTACTACTTTAGGAAATGATGAAGAAGCTTCTGTTAAATGTAAGATTGCAGAGGAGAAAAAATAGTGAACTCTTCAGTTGTGATGAACTTACAATATCACTGAAATATTTTCTTAGCAGCATAATTGCAAGGCAAATAAGTGATTATAATATAAGATGCCTGGCATTGATAAGGCTGTTTATTATCTTTAGATACATTCTAGATTATATAACCACGAGTTGATTTGTTGGAAATGCTTCCTGAGGACAGGGCCATGTTTATTTGTCCAATACCTTCCATGATGTCTGGCATTTTGATGAATGATGGAGGGAAGGAAGGTGGCAAGGGAGGGAGGAAAAGAAAAGGCAGGGGAAGGAATTCTGATAGAGTCTCCAGGATGCTTAAAACTCATTTTAATGCACTGTACTGCTGCATCACTTCCATCTGAAGACATGGAAACAATTGGCAAATGAGAGCACTGTCGGTGACCTTTGGGGGACTGGAAAAACTGAGGAAGTGCCAAAAAGTAGACAAATGTTGCTCTAGTTTTAAAAGTAATAAGATGGTAGATTCACACCCTATATGCCGTTTTGCTTGAGCAGTCTTCTGGAAGACATCATTAAAGAAATGGTCTGAGAGCACCTGGGAGGGAAAGCAGTTCACCAAAAACAATGACGGTGGGTCCCGCTATCATTTCTCAGCCCAGTAGTCATGCAGAATTGGTATTCTGAAAATAAACTTTGAACAAATAAAAACTATTAAAACAAGCACTGTTACTCTAACTGTATTTCCTCCTTTGAAAGATTTAAAAATGTAGAAAGTGAAAAAATTAAGAGAGAGATTATGTGTCTGGACTGAGCAAGGTATTTGGCAAGCTGTCCTTGCAGAAAAATGAAAAATATGAGCTGGATGTTAGTAGAAATGAGAAGGTCTCTTCATGAGTTATGTGTTAATTCAAAAGATATTTAATGAATGCCTACACAAATAGATATATAGCAACAAGTTAACATTTTAAAAATGAGAGTCCTGATTTGGATTTGAAGGAAAGGGGTCAGGGAATTGTTACCTAAAGTAATATTGAAGCTGAGGTCTGAAGGAGAAGTAGAAGTTTGCCAGGGGAATGGTCAGAGGAAGGATGTTTCAAAGGAAGGAACCTGGCTTAGTAGGGAAAATGAGAGTAGAAGTGTAGGTGAAGAATGGTGAGATAGGATCAGAATGGTTCAAAATTACACTGGAGTGCTGTGTGGCAGCCAGAAATGCAGGATGTTGGGTTATATTAGGGTCAGGACTTCTATTCTTAATGCTAAGTGAAAACATAATACATGGAAGGTTTTTTAAAGCAGGTTATGACATTATTTAAACTCTCTCTCAAAGCCTATCATGGCTGTTGGGTGGAGACTGGATTGGAAGGGGAAATTTCTTATAGTTTGGGGGCAAGATGATGACTTTGTCTGAAAGGCTGATGGAAAGAAGGCAAAAAGTGGACAATATCAATATATATTTAGGAGGCAGAAGTGGCAAGATTTTGTCATGTCTTAGACAGCATAGGGAGAGGACTGAAGACAAAGGCTGGCTTCCAGATTTCTGGGAGATATAATGAGAGGGGCATCTCTTGAGTAGGGGAATCACCGAAGGAGGAGCAGACACTTGGATGACCATGAAAAGTCAGGGTTGATATAAAATGCAGAGGAGGTGAGTGGACAATGCTAATTCCATGGGGCTGCCAGAGGGCCTGTGTTCTTTAGCATTCCTCTCAGTGACTGCCACGAGGACACGGAAACGTGATTTTTATATGACAAATGCTGAAAGGTATGAAAAAGATCTTAGTGGCACTCAATTCAACAAAACATCATATTGTTATGACTTTTCTTTGATGGCATTTTGGATATAATGGACACCAAAAGTATGTAAATTCACACTTCTTATATCTCTCCAAAAGCCAACTAGTCGTCAATTCTTATTGATTCTTCTTCTAAAATGTTTCTCAAGGAAGTCTTCCACCACTATGTTAACTTAATTCTGCTCCATATTGCCTTCAGAAAATTTAAATCCTTCCAAATTAATTTCCTGCATCCATCATCTCTTACCTCCATCTACCCATCACAAAGCTTATAGTTAGCTTTCTGAATGAAATCCAGAACTACCATTTCACTCTTTGGACAGTATTAAAACTCAGATATTTTTCTGGTTGGCATTGACTGTGCTGAATTATCTGTTGTCAACTATGCCTCAATCTCTTCCAGAGTCCCCTGTGCCCTGCAGAGGAGAAGCCTGCAGCTACTCTGACCAGCATTCCTTCTCCTGCAGGATTCCAGGATAAAGACTGCTGGGAGGCACTCTTGGGAAGCTTGAAAGGTGGAGGATAAAGAGAACTGTTGCTCTCCCGTAGAGTTGCTGGCAGAAACAAGGGCGGAAGTGCTGCCTGCAGCTGTGCTGGGGAAAGAGCACCTGCTGAGATGTCTGAGAGCTTTGGTGGCATTGAATATCCTGTAAATTATCTGTTTGAGCAGTTGGGTTCCACCCTTCACCCTCCAGCCTTCCAGGAGTCTGTGGAAGCCTCCAACAATTTCCTGCATTAAACCGAGAATACCTAGATTGGCTTCTGTTTTCCTGAAGCAGTCACCCTTCACATGACCCCAACCTGATCATTCTAAACTCAGCTCTCTTCATACAGTCCTTTTTCTCATCCCCAGTACCATAGCTTCCAGTCACAATCAATCATGGGCTTACCCTGGAGAGATTTTCCCACTTCCTGGAGGGGCTTAATGACCATATCAGTGCCTGGCGTCAGGGGAACATTCAATGGAAGTATGTTAATGAAATAAATATATGTGTGAATCTTTATACCTTTGCCTCTTTTGTGTCCTCTGCCTAAGTTGTCTATCTTTCAATCCTATTGTGCAAAGGCCTGCCCATAAGTTATTTGTTAATTCAAAAGATACTTGTGAATACATACACAAATAAATGTATCACTATCCAGTTCAAATTTCCTATGAACCCTTTTCCACATTTTCCATGCAGATGTAATTGCCAGGTCTTTTGTGTTTCCACAGAAATTTGTACACACAGGGCCAGCCCCATGATTCATAAGGCCCAGTGCAAAATGAAAATGGAGGGAGACTCTTTGTTAAAGAAGCAAGATGAAAGATGTCATTAGAGGCACAGGTGCCACAGAAAGCTTTTGCTTTTCTTCTGGGTCTCTCTCTCTCTCTCTGCTATCATGGTGATTTTTAATTATATACAGCATCATTCTCCTTCAGGTCTAGGCATGCCTGTGGGGCTGGCACAAACCTTCATGAGCACAGGGAGCCACCCCATGACCCGGCACAGGTGCCATCCATCCTAGGCTGGTGCTTGGAGCTTTGGCTGGGCAAGAGGTTCAGCCTGGTGTTTCTCCTCCCATGTAGTTGTGACCCCATCCCACATGAATGGGTAGCTCCAAGAGCATTGCTACCTTTACACCAGGACTGCATGTAAGCCCCATCAAAGCGCCAAACCTCTGACATATGCTCCACTATTCCATTGGATTTCACTTACAAAACACAAAAGATAAAATCATTATGAATTTCAAGATGGCACTCACAGAACATTAGAACCTAAGCACAGGTCCCTGGTTAAATGCCCCAGAAGCCAGTTCTGGGTACAGCCTGCCTGATGATCAGATCCAAGAGCATAGACCCTGGAATCCGCCTGTCTGGGCTTGATGTCAGCTTGGCTGCTTACTTCCGGTGTGACCTTAGGGAATTGCCAATCTTTCTGAAGCTTCTGCTTCCCCATCTGCAGGGTGAGGGAATAACTGCTTACCACCCAGGGCTGTTGTTACCATTAAATAAAACAATATGTGTACAATCCAGCTCCCAGCACACAGCATGTACCCAATAAATGTTTGCCAATATGATTGTAGTATTCATCCCTTGAGATTGGGATGGATCCCAAAGATAACCCAAGTTACAGCATTCCATGGGAACATTCGTCTTGACTTTGACTCTCCCTGAGCCTCTCATATCCGCAGGGCCCCTCAAGGTCACAGAGTCTTGTTCTTTTCTGCTCTTTCCTGCCAGGGGCCATGGGGTGCAATGGTGGGCAGGGGGTCCACTCTCACTCTGCCCAAGGCGCTGAGGGTCAGCTGCTCCAGAGGCACCACTTACTGCATCCTAGCTGTGATCCATAATGAGGGGAGTATGTCCCCCGGACTCTGTCACTGGTAAATCTCAGCAAGGGTCCCAGTGTTCCCACAGTGTCCCCTACAGTTTGTTCAGCTCCTGCCCAGGGCCCCCCTTTTCCCTGACATGAGTCTTTAGGGACCAGTGGGCATGCTGATATTATGTACATTGTTTCACTGGCTAGAAACTCTCTTTCCCCACCCATTCTTCATGCATGCCCAGACATACTTGTAAGAAAACCTTTTAAATGGTCCATTTTCAAGGCATGATAAATCTAAGTACTGGTAGTCAACCTGCAAAAGTAATAAACCACACTGATCATGCACCTAGAAGATCATGGTAAGTTAACAGAATGCAGAGGCGGGGCCAGCCCATAAAAGGAAAGAAAGTTTTGTTTTCGGAAATTGAAACATAAGCAGGGTAGGGGATGGGGTATAACGTTATAAGGAGATAATGGAACTTAGGCAATGTCTGGAATATTGTAACTCCTCAGTACTTGACCAATGGGGAACTGGGGGAAGAGCTTGTGTCCTAGAAAATAAATCACCTGCTGTAACTGCCCCGGCTGTGTCTGCCTACCAGACACAAACTGAACCTCAGTGTAGCTTCAGGTCTTTACCACATACACAGATGACTTGTGGTTCTCTCATCTGCCAAGCAGTGTGTTCTGGATATCGGAGATGTGTGATTAGTGAGTCCCTCCAGCGATTCCTGACTGGCCACCACATGTTCTATGCAAACAAATCTGTGCTCAGGGCCCTACATAGCCCCTGGTGCAGAGTTAGAATCCAACTGTTGAACACTTATTTTCAAATCAGGAGCCTGAATCCTGAATCCCGAATCCTGGTCCACCCTCAGCTCAAGGCTCCCCAGAGATATGACCAAGGGAGCTCAGACACACAATCTATCCTGGCTAGAACATTCACTTTCAACCTGTTAAGCTGACCTGATGCGTGTATGATGTTCTTTTCTATCTTAGCCCATGTCTCCACCCCTCTGATCCAGCTCAAAACTAGGCAGCTCATCTTCCCTGCTCCTGGCCCTTCACGGGCTTGTTTGAAGAACATCTCTGCTGCCTGCAAACTCTCCTCATCTATATCATAAGTGTCACCTTACTGCTCTAAAGTGGAGGAGAAAAGAGAGAAAATCAAGTGAAGGAAGAAAGGCTGATCTCGCTTACTCCTCACACCAAAAGTTCCACTCCCATGGAGGGAGAACACACTGCCCTGGATTCATGATCTCTGTATCTGTCATGGCGCCTTCCTAAAGGGCAGATGAGGCTCCCAGCAAATGCAAATTAATTAAGGCAGATTGTTTTGCCAATCAGCATATCTAGAATTTCCCATCTTCTAATGTTATGGATTATGTGCCTTACTGTGGACATGCTGAAACTGGAGAAATGGCATGGACATTTGATGGCATTCTCCACTCTGCTCTGTGCTCTTACCCTCATTGTCACAGGACCTCTGGGGGTATGTCTGTGGAATATTTTTAAACTTTGCTTCATAGTTTGGAAAAATGGAGGCACAGAAAAGTTATGCTTTGTAGACACAGCCCTTATGATGGGCTGGAGCTGGGCTAGCGAGGCCCCAAGTTCCCTTCCTCCAAGTTCACTGCTCTTTCTACTTTAAACTGCAAACACATAATTTCCCCTGGATTTCCTGGGTGAACTCAGCAGGCTCTTATGGGTGTCTCAGGGACTTATGGACCACATAGCACATAGGCTCGGTTGTGAGTCACAACACATGGTGGCCCATACACAGGAAATGCACACGTTGATGTTGCACGTCCTATTTAGCATTTCTTCATGTTCACCTCTCCCATGTGAATGTGCTTGCATAGGAATCCTTCACTCGCAGAAAAGTAAACACAGTGCTCCCTGTAAAGTGACGTTGACTAAATGCTATCAGATGATGTATGCGATTCTTCTAAGCGCGTCCTTGGGAGGCATTCACCTAAACACAATATAACATAACCAAAAAGTAAAGTTTGGATCAAGTGATTATTGTAGGCCCTCTCTTCTGTGTATGAAAACTATGTGCTTTTCTCATATTCTCAGAAGTTGCTTGATTTCTTTTTCCATATTAAAATGATTTAGAACCATGTTAGCTGTGAGTGTTCTTGCTAATGCATGAAAGAGCTCTCTGACATGGGGTTAAAAGGGGTACAGAAGGGCCTCATCTTATGCAGAGGTTAGAGGTAAGAACCCACAGCTGGTTTCTCATGATGGGTAGTTGACCTGGGAAGCAAACCTGTGTTCTTGGGGGTTCATTCAAACTCTTTCCCTTTTGAAAAATGATTCTTTTACAGGTTTGGGTTGGCAGAAACACCTAAATCCTGCAAATGATTAAAAAAAAAAGTGGGAATTTCCAGTAACCTGGAATATGGAAAGTGATATAATATCCATCCCACGTTCAATGGACTTGCCTTCACTCTCCAAATGAGGTAAACCAAAGAAACCTTCACATGAGGAAACGCTATTGAGATACATCACCATCAAAGAGGTGTACACGTGCTTCCCAGAGCACAGCTGCTGTCCCCAGCATGCAGGCTGGGAGCCTCTGTGTTCCTCTGGGTGCTGCATTTTGACTTTATGCAGAGGGGCCTCTTGTTTATTGGGAAAATGGCCCCTCGCCATTTCCAAGTGCTGGGAACGCCATCTGGGGTTACTCGGTGAACACAGCCTCTGGTCCTACCCAACGTCACCCTCCTTGAGCCAGCAAGAGTCTGATTATAGATCTGTGTGGCTGTTGGTGTGTCTCACACCCATGTTTACTTTAAAGACATGTTGTGGTGATGAATGCCAGGCTGTCTAATGAATTACTATTGTCCAGGCAGCCTGGCCTCATTTTAGATTTAGTAACACTATTCTTTTAAATAAATTGGTAGAAAAAAATCAATGTGTAGTGCATGATGTGTGTTATGTCTCCAGCTAATGATGAACTATTAGACTCTTGGACTGTGGCTCCCAAAGTTAAACAGCCTCTGCTGTCCTCGCTACCCTGTTATGCAAGATTTTATTTTTAAAATTATGTTTAGAAACAGAGAGGGAGGCTGTGACCAGTGCTTGGAAACAATTGAACCCAGTGGATGAGAGGTCGAGGAAAGAAAGCCCATCCATGCGCCAACAGCTGCCTTGCTGTCTTTCTTTCTCTACTACGTATCTGTGGAGCTTTTCTTTTTTCCGTGTCTTTTCTCCTTCCCTTCCTCCTTCCTCTCTCTTCCTCTTTCTTTTTTAGTTTGCACTAGTGTCAACCTTTTATTCTAATGTCATTTTATTTTTTATTTCAAATTATTTTCCTTTAATGTTACATATGTTTATTTCTAAAAAACTAGAAAAGACAAGCACAAAACAAACAAGATCTAGTTTGAAGCCCCATAGTGAAGAGATAACCACTGTTAACATTTTGGAAAAATATCCAAATAATTTATTATATGTGATATGACCTATAATATAATTGGATATAATATACTATGTTTCCACAAATGAGTTATTTTGCATACTGTTTTATAAGTGGTTTATTTAATTTACTACACGAATAGCTTTTGTGTTCATAAGCACCATTTTAATGGTTCAAAGCAAGCCATTTTGTGGATGTACTATTTACTTCACCAATGGGCTTATCAATTCTTTTATATATATATTTAAAATTAATATAAACAAATCTCTGAGAAGTATATTTTGTTCTTTGGAACATATACTGGATAGGAAATGGCCACTCTTTTTAAAGAGGATTGCTACTGCTTGTCAAATGACCACCCAGAAAGGCTGATTCAATAGCACAGTGTGGCAGGGACCATTTTCCCTGTACCCATGCTAAATGTCTCCCCACACATTTTAATTCATTTACTTTGTGCTTTTATTATTTTTAATTGATGTACAGTAATTGTACATATTTATGGGGTATAGTGTGACATTTGAATACATGTGCAATGATCAAATCAGAGTAATTAGCATATCCATCACCTCAAACATTCATCAAGTCTTTGTGTTTGGAACACTCAAAATCTGCTCTTCTAATTAAAAATGTACCATAAAATTGTTGTTCAGTTACAACATAAGTTGTTGTAGGCCTCCCTATAGTGCTGTAGAACCCCGGAACTTATTCCGCATATCTGGCTGTAATTTTGTATCCATTAACCAACCTCTGGCTCTCCCCCTTCCCCTTCCCTCCTAGTGACCACTGTTTCACTCTCTGCTTCTGTGAGACCAACGTTTTTAGCTTCCACGTATGAATGAGACCATGTGGTGTCTATCTTTTTGTGCTTGGCTTATTTCACTTAACACAATATCCTCCAAGCCATTTACGCTGCCGCAAATGACAGAATTTCTTAATTTTCATGGCTAAATAGTATTCAATTGCATGTATATATCACATTTTCTTTATCCATTCTTTTCTTTAGGAACAGTTCTGTTTATTTCATACTTTGCCTATTGTGAATAGTGTTGCAGTAAACACGAGAGTGCAGATACTCTCCTGGACAGACTGATTTCATTTCCTTTGGATATATATCAGGTAGCAGGATTGCTAGATAATATAGTCATTCTATTTCTAGTTTTTTTGAGGAAACTCTATATTTTTTTCATAATGGTTGAACTAGTTTACATTTCCACCAACAGCGTATAAGAGTTCTCCTTTCTCCACATCCTTGCCAATATTTGAGTTTTTATCATAATAGCCATTCTAACTGGGGTGAGATAATGTCTCACTTTCATTTTGTTTTGGTTTTCCCTGATGATGAATGCTATTGAGCATATTTTCATATACCCATTGGACATTTGCATGTCTTCTTTTGAGAATATTCAGTTTGTTTGCCCATCTTAAAAATTGAATTATTATCATTTTTGCTGTTGAGTTCCTTGTATATTCTGGATATTAATCCCCTGAATAGTTTGCAAATATTTTCTCCCATTCTAGAGGTTGTCTTTTCACTCTGTTGTTTCATTTGCTATGAAGAAGTTTGTAGTTTGCTATAATCCCATGTGTCTATTTTTGCTTTTTTTTTTTTTTGCCTGTGCTTTTGAGGTTTTTTCCACAAAATTTTCTCTAGACCAAGGTCCTGAAATGTTCCCCCTATGTTTTCTTTTAGTAGTTTTATAATTTTGCATCTTACATTTCAGTCTTTAAACCATTTGGAATTGATTTTTGTATGTAGTGGGAGATAAGGGTCTGTTTCATTTTTCTACATATGGATACTTAGTTTTCCCAGTACTATTTATTTAAGGGACTCTATCTTCTCCTATAAATGTTCTTGCTGTCTTTGTTGAAAACAAGTTGGCTGTAAACATGTGGATTTATTTCTGGTTTCTCTATTCTGGTCCATTGATCTATGTGTCTGTTTTTACATTTTTAGTTTAGTTTTTTTTTTTCCCCCAGTACCATGTCATTTTGGTTACTATAGCTTTGTAATATATTTATTTTGAAGTCTGGTTGTATTATGACTCCAGCTTTTTGCTTAAATTTGTTTTGGCTTTTTGAGGTATTTTGTGGTTCCAAATGAATTTTAGGATTTTTTTTTTTTGATGTCTGTGAAGAATGCCATTGGTATTTTAATAGAAATTGCATTGAATCTGTAGATTGCTTTTGGTAGTGCAGTCATTTTCACAATATTAATTATTCCAGTCCATGGACATTGGATATCTTTCCCTTTTGTGTATGCGTGTGTCTTCTTCAGCTTATTTCATCAATGTTTTGTAGTTTTTCTTGAAGAAACTTTTCACCTCATTGTTTAAATTTATTCCTAAGTATTTTATTTTTTAATAGCTATCGTAAGTGGAATTGTTTTCTTTACTGATTTTTCTGCTATTTTGTTGTTGTTGTACAGAAACACTACTGACTTTTTTGTACCTTGATTTTGTATCCTTCAACCTTACTAAATTATTTATCAGTTATAAAATGTTTTGGTGGAGGTTTTAGGATTTTCAATATATAAGATAATGTCATTAGCAAACACGGATAATTTGATTTTCTTCTTTCCAGTTTAGAAGACCTTTATTTTTTTTTCTTGCCTAATTGCTCTGGCTAGAACTTCCAGTATTACGTTGAATAAAAGTGGTGAAAATGGGCTCTTAGAGAAAAAGATTTCAACTTTTGTTCCAGCTCTTAGATGAAAAACTTTCAACTTTTCCTCATTCAGATTGATGTTGGCTGTGGGTATGTCATATATAGCCTTTATGATGTTGACGTATGTTCCTTCTGTACCTAACTTGTTGAGAGTTTCTTTTTTATTGTGAAGAGATCTTTAATGTTATCAAATGCTTTTTCTTTCTATGAGATTATTATATGATTTTTTTCATTCATTCTGTTAGCATGATATATCATGCTTACTGATTTTTGTATTTTGAGCCATCCTTGCATCCCCTGGGATAAATCCCATTTGATCATGGTGAATGATCTTTTTAATATGCTGCTGGATTTAGTTTGCTAGTATTTTGTTGAAGATTTTTATGTCTATGTTAATCAGGGATATTGGCCTATAATTTTCTTTTACTTTCTCCTCTCCCTTCCCTTCCCCACCCCATCCCCTCCCCATCCCCTCCCCTCCCTTCCCCACCCCATCCCCTCCCCTCCCTTCCCTTCCCCACCCCATCCCCTCCCCTCCCTTCCCTTCCCCACCCCATCCCCTCCCCATCCCCTCCCCTCCCTTCCCCACCCCCATCCCCTCCCCTCCCTTCCCTTCCCCACCCCCATCCCCTCCCCTCCCTTCCCTTCCCCACC